>CAXARO010001785.1:0-76734 GCA_963971305.1 Arcuatula senhousia
GACCCCGGATTTGACCCCGATGGCTATTTTGGGTGGCATAGGGACTAGGTGGCATCGAGAGGGGAGGTATCAAGGTGCATGACCCTGGTCTAAAAAGTTGGCAACGACTTCCGGTTCCGGTCTGACATAGATAGCGATTTAGGTGCAAAGTCCGCTTGGGTGGGTCCTTTCGACCCCGGATTTGACCCCGATGGCTATTTTGGGTGGCATAGGGACTAGGTGGCATCGAGAGGGGAGGTATCAAGGTGCATGACCCTGGTCTCAAAAGTTGGCAACGACTTCCGGTTCCGGTCTGACATAGATAGCGATTTAGGTGCAAAGTCCGCTTGGGTGGGTCCTTTCGACCCCGGATTTGACCCCGATGGCTATTTTGGGTGGCATAGGGACTAGGTGGCATCGAGAGGGGAGGTATCAAGGTGCATGACCCTGGTCTCAAAAGTTGGCAACGACTTCCGGTTCCGGTCTGACATAGATAGCGATTTAGGTGCAAAGTCCGCTTGGGTGGGTCCTTTCGACCCCGGATTTGACCCCGATGGCTATTTTGGGTGGCATAGGGACTAGGTGGCATCGAGAGGGGAGGTATCAAGGTGCATGACCCTGGTCTCAAAAGTTGGCAACGACTTCCGGTTCCGGTCTGACATAGATAGCGATTTAGGTGCAAAGTCCGCTTGGGTGGGTCCTTTCGACCCCGGATTTGACCCCGATGGCTATTTTGGGTGGCATAGGGACTAGGTGGCATCGAGAGGGGAGGTATCAAGGTGCATGACCCTGGTCTCAAAAGTTGGCAACGACTTCCGGTTCCGGTCTGACATAGATAGCGATTTAGGTGCAAAGTCCGCTTGGGTGGGTCCTTTCGACCCCGGATTTGACCCCGATGGCTATTTTGGGTGGCATAGGGACTAGGTGGCATCGAGAGGGGAGGTATCAAGGTGCATGACCCTGGTCTCAAAAGTTGGCAACGACTTCCGGTTCCGGTCTGACATAGATAGCGATTTAGGTGCAAAGTCCGCTTGGGTGGGTCCTTTCGACCCCGGATTTGACCCCGATGGCTATTTTGGGTGGCATAGGGACTAGGTGGCATCGAGAGGGGAGGTATCAAGGTGCATGACCCTGGTCTCAAAAGTTGGCAACGACTTCCGGTTCCGGTCTGACATAGATAGCGATTTAGGTGCAAAGTCCGCTTGGGTGGGTCCTTTCGACCCCGGATTTGACCCCGATGGCTATTTTGGGTGGCATAGGGACTAGGTGGCATCGAGAGGGGAGGTATCAAGGTGCATGACCCTGGTCTCAAAAGTTGGCAACGACTTCCGGTTCCGGTCTGACATAGATAGCGATTTAGGTGCAAAGTCCGCTTGGGTGGGTCCTTTCGACCCCGGATTTGACCCCGATGGCTATTTTGGGTGGCATAGGGACTAGGTGGCATCGAGAGGGGAGGTATCAAGGTGCATGACCCTGGTCTCAAAAGTTGGCAACGACTTCCGGTTCCGGTCTGACATAGATAGCGATTTAGGTGCAAAGTCCGCTTGGGTGGGTCCTTTCGACCCCGG
This sequence comes from Arcuatula senhousia, assembly GCA_963971305.1. Lineage (NCBI taxonomy): Eukaryota > Metazoa > Mollusca > Bivalvia > Mytilida > Mytilidae > Arcuatula > Arcuatula senhousia. The sequence continues at coordinate 1,548 of CAXARO010001785.1, forward strand.
ATTTGACCCCGATGGCTATTTTGGGTGGCATAGGGACTAGGTGGCATCGAGAGGGGAGGTATCAAGGTGCATGACCCTGGTCTCAAAAGTTGGCAACGACTTCCGGTTCCGGTCTGACATAGATAGCGATTTAGGTGCAAAGTCCGCTTGGGTGGGTCCTTTCGACCCCGGATTTGACCCCGATGGCTATTTTGGGTGGCATAGGGACTAGGTGGCATCGAGAGGGGAGGTATCAAGGTGCATGACCCTGGTCTCAAAAGTTGGCAACGACTTCCGGTTCCGGTCTGACATAGATAGCGATTTAGGTGCAAAGTCCGCTTGGGTGGGTCCTTTCGACCCCGGATTTGACCCCGATGGCTATTTTGGGTGGCATAGGGACTAGGTGGCATCGAGAGGGGAGGTATCAAGGTGCATGACCCTGGTCTCAAAAGTTGGCAACGACTTCCGGTTCCGGTCTGACATAGATAGCGATTTAGGTGCAAAGTCCGCTTGGGTGGGTCCTTTCGACCCCGGATTTGACCCCGATGGCTATTTTGGGTGGCATAGGGACTAGGTGGCATCGAGAGGGGAGGTATCAAGGTGCATGACCCTGGTCTCAAAAGTTGGCAACGACTTCCGGTTCCGGTCTGACATAGATAGCGATTTAGGTGCAAAGTCCGCTTGGGTGGGTCCTTTCGACCCCGGATTTGACCCCGATGGCTATTTTGGGTGGCATAGGGACTAGGTGGCATCGAGAGGGGAGGTATCAAGGTGCATGACCCTGGTCTCAAAAGTTGGCAACGACTTCCGGTTCCGGTCTGACATAGATAGCGATTTAGGTGCAAAGTCCGCTTGGGTGGGTCCTTTCGACCCCGGATTTGACCCCGATGGCTATTTTGGGTGGCATAGGGACTAGGTGGCATCGAGAGGGGAGGTATCAAGGTGCATGACCCTGGTCTCAAAAGTTGGCAACGACTTCCGGTTCCGGTCTGACATAGATAGCGATTTAGGTGCAAAGTCCGCTTGGGTGGGTCCTTTCGACCCCGGATTTGACCCCGATGGCTATTTTGGGTGGCATAGGGACTAGGTGGCATCGAGAGGGGAGGTATCAAGGTGCATGACCCTGGTCTCAAAAGTTGGCAACGACTTCCGGTTCCGGTCTGACATAGATAGCGATTTAGGTGCAAAGTCCGCTTGGGTGGGTCCTTTCGACCCCGGATTTGACCCCGATGGCTATTTTGGGTGGCATAGGGACTAGGTGGCATCGAGAGGGGAGGTATCAAGGTGCATGACCCTGGTCTCAAAAGTTGGCAACGACTTCCGGTTCCGGTCTGACATAGATAGCGATTTAGGTGCAAAGTCCGCTTGGGTGGGTCCTTTCGACCCCGGATTTGACCCCGATGGCTATTTTGGGTGGCATAGGGACTAGGTGGCATCGAGAGGGGAGGTATCAAGGTGCATGACCCTGGTCTCAAAAGTTGGCAACGACTTCCGGTTCCGGTCTGACATAGATAGCGATTTAGGTGCAAAGTCCGCTTGGGTGGGTCCTTTCGACCCCGGATTTGACCCCGATGGCTATTTTGGGTGGCATAGGGACTAGGTGGCATCGAGAGGGGAGGTATCAAGGTGCATGACCCTGGTCTCAAAAGTTGGCAACGACTTCCGGTTCCGGTCTGACATAGATAGCGATTTAGGTGCAAAGTCCGCTTGGGTGGGTCCTTTCGACCCCGGATTTGACCCCGATGGCTATTTTGGGTGGCATAGGGACTAGGTGGCATCGAGAGGGGAGGTATCAAGGTGCATGACCCTGGTCTCAAAAGTTGGCAACGACTTCCGGTTCCGGTCTGACATAGATAGCGATTTAGGTGCAAAGTCCGCTTGGGTGGGTCCTTTCGACCCCGGATTTGACCCCGATGGCTATTTTGGGTGGCATAGGGACTAGGTGGCATCGAGAGGGGAGGTATCAAGGTGCATGACCCTGGTCTCAAAAGTTGGCAACGACTTCCGGTTCCGGTCTGACATAGATAGCGATTTAGGTGCAAAGTCCGCTTGGGTGGGTCCTTTCGACCCCGGATTTGACCCCGATGGCTATTTTGGGTGGCATAGGGACTAGGTGGCATCGAGAGGGGAGGTATCAAGGTGCATGACCCTGGTCTCAAAAGTTGGCAACGACTTCCGGTTCCGGTCTGACATAGATAGCGATTTAGGTGCAAAGTCCGCTTGGGTGGGTCCTTTCGACCCCGGATTTGACCCCGATGGCTATTTTGGGTGGCATAGGGACTAGGTGGCATCGAGAGGGGAGGTATCAAGGTGCATGACCCTGGTCTCAAAAGTTGGCAACGACTTCCGGTTCCGGTCTGACATAGATAGCGATTTAGGTGCAAAGTCCGCTTGGGTGGGTCCTTTCGACCCCGGATTTGACCCCGATGGCTATTTTGGGTGGCATAGGGACTAGGTGGCATCGAGAGGGGAGGTATCAAGGTGCATGACCCTGGTCTCAAAAGTTGGCAACGACTTCCGGTTCCGGTCTGACATAGATAGCGATTTAGGTGCAAAGTCCGCTTGGGTGGGTCCTTTCGACCCCGGATTTGACCCCGATGGCTATTTTGGGTGGCATAGGGACTAGGTGGCATCGAGAGGGGAGGTATCAAGGTGCATGACCCTGGTCTCAAAAGTTGGCAACGACTTCCGGTTCCGGTCTGACATAGATAGCGATTTAGGTGCAAAGTCCGCTTGGGTGGGTCCTTTCGACCCCGGATTTGACCCCGATGGCTATTTTGGGTGGCATAGGGACTAGGTGGCATCGAGAGGGGAGGTATCAAGGTGCATGACCCTGGTCTCAAAAGTTGGCAACGACTTCCGGTTCCGGTCTGACATAGATAGCGATTTAGGTGCAAAGTCCGCTTGGGTGGGTCCTTTCGACCCCGGATTTGACCCCGATGGCTATTTTGGGTGGCATAGGGACTAGGTGGCATCGAGAGGGGAGGTATCAAGGTGCATGACCCTGGTCTCAAAAGTTGGCAACGACTTCCGGTTCCGGTCTGACATAGATAGCGATTTAGGTGCAAAGTCCGCTTGGGTGGGTCCTTTCGACCCCGGATTTGACCCCGATGGCTATTTTGGGTGGCATAGGGACTAGGTGGCATCGAGAGGGGAGGTATCAAGGTGCATGACCCTGGTCTCAAAAGTTGGCAACGACTTCCGGTTCCGGTCTGACATAGATAGCGATTTAGGTGCAAAGTCCGCTTGGGTGGGTCCTTTCGACCCCGGATTTGACCCCGATGGCTATTTTGGGTGGCATAGGGACTAGGTGGCATCGAGAGGGGAGGTATCAAGGTGCATGACCCTGGTCTCAAAAGTTGGCAACGACTTCCGGTTCCGGTCTGACATAGATAGCGATTTAGGTGCAAAGTCCGCTTGGGTGGGTCCTTTCGACCCCGGATTTGACCCCGATGGCTATTTTGGGTGGCATAGGGACTAGGTGGCATCGAGAGGGGAGGTATCAAGGTGCATGACCCTGGTCTCAAAAGTTGGCAACGACTTCCGGTTCCGGTCTGACATAGATAGCGATTTAGGTGCAAAGTCCGCTTGGGTGGGTCCTTTCGACCCCGGATTTGACCCCGATGGCTATTTTGGGTGGCATAGGGACTAGGTGGCATCGAGAGGGGAGGTATCAAGGTGCATGACCCTGGTCTCAAAAGTTGGCAACGACTTCCGGTTCCGGTCTGACATAGATAGCGATTTAGGTGCAAAGTCCGCTTGGGTGGGTCCTTTCGACCCCGGATTTGACCCCGATGGCTATTTTGGGTGGCATAGGGACTAGGTGGCATCGAGAGGGGAGGTATCAAGGTGCATGACCCTGGTCTCAAAAGTTGGCAACGACTTCCGGTTCCGGTCTGACATAGATAGCGATTTAGGTGCAAAGTCCGCTTGGGTGGGTCCTTTCGACCCCGGATTTGACCCCGATGGCTATTTTGGGTGGCATAGGGACTAGGTGGCATCGAGAGGGGAGGTATCAAGGTGCATGACCCTGGTCTCAAAAGTTGGCAACGACTTCCGGTTCCGGTCTGACATAGATAGCGATTTAGGTGCAAAGTCCGCTTGGGTGGGTCCTTTCGACCCCGGATTTGACCCCGATGGCTATTTTGGGTGGCATAGGGACTAGGTGGCATCGAGAGGGGAGGTATCAAGGTGCATGACCCTGGTCTCAAAAGTTGGCAACGACTTCCGGTTCCGGTCTGACATAGATAGCGATTTAGGTGCAAAGTCCGCTTGGGTGGGTCCTTTCGACCCCGGATTTGACCCCGATGGCTATTTTGGGTGGCATAGGGACTAGGTGGCATCGAGAGGGGAGGTATCAAGGTGCATGACCCTGGTCTCAAAAGTTGGCAACGACTTCCGGTTCCGGTCTGACATAGATAGCGATTTAGGTGCAAAGTCCGCTTGGGTGGGTCCTTTCGACCCCGGATTTGACCCCGATGGCTATTTTGGGTGGCATAGGGACTAGGTGGCATCGAGAGGGGAGGTATCAAGGTGCATGACCCTGGTCTCAAAAGTTGGCAACGACTTCCGGTTCCGGTCTGACATAGATAGCGATTTAGGTGCAAAGTCCGCTTGGGTGGGTCCTTTCGACCCCGGATTTGACCCCGATGGCTATTTTGGGTGGCATAGGGACTAGGTGGCATCGAGAGGGGAGGTATCAAGGTGCATGACCCTGGTCTCAAAAGTTGGCAACGACTTCCGGTTCCGGTCTGACATAGATAGCGATTTAGGTGCAAAGTCCGCTTGGGTGGGTCCTTTCGACCCCGGATTTGACCCCGATGGCTATTTTGGGTGGCATAGGGACTAGGTGGCATCGAGAGGGGAGGTATCAAGGTGCATGACCCTGGTCTCAAAAGTTGGCAACGACTTCCGGTTCCGGTCTGACATAGATAGCGATTTAGGTGCAAAGTCCGCTTGGGTGGGTCCTTTCGACCCCGGATTTGACCCCGATGGCTATTTTGGGTGGCATAGGGACTAGGTGGCATCGAGAGGGGAGGTATCAAGGTGCATGACCCTGGTCTCAAAAGTTGGCAACGACTTCCGGTTCCGGTCTGACATAGATAGCGATTTAGGTGCAAAGTCCGCTTGGGTGGGTCCTTTCGACCCCGGATTTGACCCCGATGGCTATTTTGGGTGGCATAGGGACTAGGTGGCATCGAGAGGGGAGGTATCAAGGTGCATGACCCTGGTCTCAAAAGTTGGCAACGACTTCCGGTTCCGGTCTGACATAGATAGCGATTTAGGTGCAAAGTCCGCTTGGGTGGGTCCTTTCGACCCCGGATTTGACCCCGATGGCTATTTTGGGTGGCATAGGGACTAGGTGGCATCGAGAGGGGAGGTATCAAGGTGCATGACCCTGGTCTCAAAAGTTGGCAACGACTTCCGGTTCCGGTCTGACATAGATAGCGATTTAGGTGCAAAGTCCGCTTGGGTGGGTCCTTTCGACCCCGGATTTGACCCCGATGGCTATTTTGGGTGGCATAGGGACTAGGTGGCATCGAGAGGGGAGGTATCAAGGTGCATGACCCTGGTCTCAAAAGTTGGCAACGACTTCCGGTTCCGGTCTGACATAGATAGCGATTTAGGTGCAAAGTCCGCTTGGGTGGGTCCTTTCGACCCCGGATTTGACCCCGATGGCTATTTTGGGTGGCATAGGGACTAGGTGGCATCGAGAGGGGAGGTATCAAGGTGCATGACCCTGGTCTCAAAAGTTGGCAACGACTTCCGGTTCCGGTCTGACATAGATAGCGATTTAGGTGCAAAGTCCGCTTGGGTGGGTCCTTTCGACCCCGGATTTGACCCCGATGGCTATTTTGGGTGGCATAGGGACTAGGTGGCATCGAGAGGGGAGGTATCAAGGTGCATGACCCTGGTCTCAAAAGTTGGCAACGACTTCCGGTTCCGGTCTGACATAGATAGCGATTTAGGTGCAAAGTCCGCTTGGGTGGGTCCTTTCGACCCCGGATTTGACCCCGATGGCTATTTTGGGTGGCATAGGGACTAGGTGGCATCGAGAGGGGAGGTATCAAGGTGCATGACCCTGGTCTCAAAAGTTGGCAACGACTTCCGGTTCCGGTCTGACATAGATAGCGATTTAGGTGCAAAGTCCGCTTGGGTGGGTCCTTTCGACCCCGGATTTGACCCCGATGGCTATTTTGGGTGGCATAGGGACTAGGTGGCATCGAGAGGGGAGGTATCAAGGTGCATGACCCTGGTCTCAAAAGTTGGCAACGACTTCCGGTTCCGGTCTGACATAGATAGCGATTTAGGTGCAAAGTCCGCTTGGGTGGGTCCTTTCGACCCCGGATTTGACCCCGATGGCTATTTTGGGTGGCATAGGGACTAGGTGGCATCGAGAGGGGAGGTATCAAGGTGCATGACCCTGGTCTCAAAAGTTGGCAACGACTTCCGGTTCCGGTCTGACATAGATAGCGATTTAGGTGCAAAGTCCGCTTGGGTGGGTCCTTTCGACCCCGGATTTGACCCCGATGGCTATTTTGGGTGGCATAGGGACTAGGTGGCATCGAGAGGGGAGGTATCAAGGTGCATGACCCTGGTCTCAAAAGTTGGCAACGACTTCCGGTTCCGGTCTGACATAGATAGCGATTTAGGTGCAAAGTCCGCTTGGGTGGGTCCTTTCGACCCCGGATTTGACCCCGATGGCTATTTTGGGTGGCATAGGGACTAGGTGGCATCGAGAGGGGAGGTATCAAGGTGCATGACCCTGGTCTCAAAAGTTGGCAACGACTTCCGGTTCCGGTCTGACATAGATAGCGATTTAGGTGCAAAGTCCGCTTGGGTGGGTCCTTTCGACCCCGGATTTGACCCCGATGGCTATTTTGGGTGGCATAGGGACTAGGTGGCATCGAGAGGGGAGGTATCAAGGTGCATGACCCTGGTCTCAAAAGTTGGCAACGACTTCCGGTTCCGGTCTGACATAGATAGCGATTTAGGTGCAAAGTCCGCTTGGGTGGGTCCTTTCGACCCCGGATTTGACCCCGATGGCTATTTTGGGTGGCATAGGGACTAGGTGGCATCGAGAGGGGAGGTATCAAGGTGCATGACCCTGGTCTCAAAAGTTGGCAACGACTTCCGGTTCCGGTCTGACATAGATAGCGATTTAGGTGCAAAGTCCGCTTGGGTGGGTCCTTTCGACCCCGGATTTGACCCCGATGGCTATTTTGGGTGGCATAGGGACTAGGTGGCATCGAGAGGGGAGGTATCAAGGTGCATGACCCTGGTCTCAAAAGTTGGCAACGACTTCCGGTTCCGGTCTGACATAGATAGCGATTTAGGTGCAAAGTCCGCTTGGGTGGGTCCTTTCGACCCCGGATTTGACCCCGATGGCTATTTTGGGTGGCATAGGGACTAGGTGGCATCGAGAGGGGAGGTATCAAGGTGCATGACCCTGGTCTCAAAAGTTGGCAACGACTTCCGGTTCCGGTCTGACATAGATAGCGATTTAGGTGCAAAGTCCGCTTGGGTGGGTCCTTTCGACCCCGGATTTGACCCCGATGGCTATTTTGGGTGGCATAGGGACTAGGTGGCATCGAGAGGGGAGGTATCAAGGTGCATGACCCTGGTCTCAAAAGTTGGCAACGACTTCCGGTTCCGGTCTGACATAGATAGCGATTTAGGTGCAAAGTCCGCTTGGGTGGGTCCTTTCGACCCCGGATTTGACCCCGATGGCTATTTTGGGTGGCATAGGGACTAGGTGGCATCGAGAGGGGAGGTATCAAGGTGCATGACCCTGGTCTCAAAAGTTGGCAACGACTTCCGGTTCCGGTCTGACATAGATAGCGATTTAGGTGCAAAGTCCGCTTGGGTGGGTCCTTTCGACCCCGGATTTGACCCCGATGGCTATTTTGGGTGGCATAGGGACTAGGTGGCATCGAGAGGGGAGGTATCAAGGTGCATGACCCTGGTCTCAAAAGTTGGCAACGACTTCCGGTTCCGGTCTGACATAGATAGCGATTTAGGTGCAAAGTCCGCTTGGGTGGGTCCTTTCGACCCCGGATTTGACCCCGATGGCTATTTTGGGTGGCATAGGGACTAGGTGGCATCGAGAGGGGAGGTATCAAGGTGCATGACCCTGGTCTCAAAAGTTGGCAACGACTTCCGGTTCCGGTCTGACATAGATAGCGATTTAGGTGCAAAGTCCGCTTGGGTGGGTCCTTTCGACCCCGGATTTGACCCCGATGGCTATTTTGGGTGGCATAGGGACTAGGTGGCATCGAGAGGGGAGGTATCAAGGTGCATGACCCTGGTCTCAAAAGTTGGCAACGACTTCCGGTTCCGGTCTGACATAGATAGCGATTTAGGTGCAAAGTCCGCTTGGGTGGGTCCTTTCGACCCCGGATTTGACCCCGATGGCTATTTTGGGTGGCATAGGGACTAGGTGGCATCGAGAGGGGAGGTATCAAGGTGCATGACCCTGGTCTCAAAAGTTGGCAACGACTTCCGGTTCCGGTCTGACATAGATAGCGATTTAGGTGCAAAGTCCGCTTGGGTGGGTCCTTTCGACCCCGGATTTGACCCCGATGGCTATTTTGGGTGGCATAGGGACTAGGTGGCATCGAGAGGGGAGGTATCAAGGTGCATGACCCTGGTCTCAAAAGTTGGCAACGACTTCCGGTTCCGGTCTGACATAGATAGCGATTTAGGTGCAAAGTCCGCTTGGGTGGGTCCTTTCGACCCCGGATTTGACCCCGATGGCTATTTTGGGTGGCATAGGGACTAGGTGGCATCGAGAGGGGAGGTATCAAGGTGCATGACCCTGGTCTCAAAAGTTGGCAACGACTTCCGGTTCCGGTCTGACATAGATAGCGATTTAGGTGCAAAGTCCGCTTGGGTGGGTCCTTTCGACCCCGGATTTGACCCCGATGGCTATTTTGGGTGGCATAGGGACTAGGTGGCATCGAGAGGGGAGGTATCAAGGTGCATGACCCTGGTCTCAAAAGTTGGCAACGACTTCCGGTTCCGGTCTGACATAGATAGCGATTTAGGTGCAAAGTCCGCTTGGGTGGGTCCTTTCGACCCCGGATTTGACCCCGATGGCTATTTTGGGTGGCATAGGGACTAGGTGGCATCGAGAGGGGAGGTATCAAGGTGCATGACCCTGGTCTCAAAAGTTGGCAACGACTTCCGGTTCCGGTCTGACATAGATAGCGATTTAGGTGCAAAGTCCGCTTGGGTGGGTCCTTTCGACCCCGGATTTGACCCCGATGGCTATTTTGGGTGGCATAGGGACTAGGTGGCATCGAGAGGGGAGGTATCAAGGTGCATGACCCTGGTCTCAAAAGTTGGCAACGACTTCCGGTTCCGGTCTGACATAGATAGCGATTTAGGTGCAAAGTCCGCTTGGGTGGGTCCTTTCGACCCCGGATTTGACCCCGATGGCTATTTTGGGTGGCATAGGGACTAGGTGGCATCGAGAGGGGAGGTATCAAGGTGCATGACCCTGGTCTCAAAAGTTGGCAACGACTTCCGGTTCCGGTAATAGCTCATAAAACGAATGTTGAGTTAAAGTTTAATGAATATCAAATGAATGTTAAATGAATGTTAAAAGAATATTAAAAGAATGTTAAACGAATATCAAATGAATATTAAACGAATGTTAAATGAATATCAAATGAATATCAAATGAATAACGAAAGAGTAACCAACTTCACATTGCCCAAAAAGGGGCTTAAATGAAAGGTAGTTTGGCCATATTGGGCCTTAAACGTACAGGGTTTATATATTGCGATTGTATCATGCTGCGCTCGGCCAAGCTTTTTATTTTGATTTACATTTAGTGAACAATCAGATGTATATTCTTTCATCACAGTCAAGCCAAACAGTTATACGTTATTTATTTTATCTAACTGTTTTCATTGGTTATCATTAAATCATTAAAAGCATAAAAATTGATGCACAAACATTCACAAATTAATAATTCAAATCAAATTGAAAATTGATGACATGCTTATTTTTAGAGGCCAAACCAGGCAAATGAAGCCAGGCCATGCCAAAGAAGCCAAGCCCAGGTTTAAGAGTATGCCTTTTTCCATGGTATTTGGGGCTCACGTTATGATTAATAATTTTTTAGTATTTTTGAAATTATCTATTAATTTATTTTATAGAGTATGGCGACCTTTGATGGAAAGAAACTAGACATTAAGCAGAAAGGGGACTGCAATTCTTTGATATCACGTGATTTTGAAGGAAAGAATATGACACTGGTAAGTCATAATGATGCTACATTTGGACTGTTGGTAAAAAAGTTGTATATCTAATAGATTTGGGTGCTAATTAATACAACCTACAACAAACATTGCATTATGTATGTTCCAGACCGTATGCGTATTCAGACTGTACGCGTATGGTCCGGACCGTACGAGTATATTTTCAAAATACCTGTACGGTCGGACCGTACGCGTACGGCCTGACTTGCATTTTCTAGATCAATTTTCAATAAAATATATCGATCCTGTAATAATGCATTAATTTTATTATATTTTACTTGTATATTTTTGGTAAAGAGTTCACACAATATTTAAAATCAATTTAGTGTTGTGAATTAGAAGTGAGTACTTATATACGTCAGTTGTAACAACTAAAACATTGAAATTATGGAGGAAAAGTTTGAAGAATATATAAGTTATATGTATTGTCGTCAGCCTCAAGCTTTACTTGCCTGAATAAAATTTATTTTAGAATGATTTTTTAATCATCATCACGAAGTCTTACATTTTTGTGGACCTATGTACCGGTGAAATCCAACAACAAAGCAGAGAATAAAAACTAACAAATTCTACCAAATGAATATTAAACATCATATTTCCAAATTCTCTCACCTACCGCCTTTCTATATTTTAGCTATTTACAAAGTCTGACTTTTGTTTTATTTTGTTTGTCTTGTTATTTTAAGTTTGCTTTCCTCGTTTCGTTTGGTTTTTTTTTTTAGTTTCTCTATTTTTTCCTTAGGAATCTGGGAGCTGGTAATAACACATTTCAAGTTGAAAATAAAAATTATTTCCTAATATTATATGAATAAATGCAAATTTAGAAAAATACTATATGGTCTGAATACTTGTATGGTCAAGCTCGTTTTAGACTTTACGGGTATACTTGCACGGTCGGACCGTACGCGTACGGTCGGACCGTATAGGTATACTCGTACGGTCTGAATACCTGTACGGTCTGGAACATGTACACCAGATGATAACATTTTAATTGAATCATTGTAATAGAGCTAAAAACAATATTTGAAACAGCATGAAAATATCAGAGTACTAGTATGCAATCAAATAGCAAACTGACAAAGCTAGCAAATATTAATTGGGGACTTGCACCATACACCATTATTTTTCTCTCCAATATTTTTTTTATTATCCAGTGTCTTGAAAGAGTGAAAGGGAGAAACGGTTGATTTCTGTGTCCTGGTATAGTTTTCTCATGCGTTTCTCTAATATTATTGTAAAAACAGACAATTGTTAACTTCCAGAAGACAAAAATGTGTCTTTTTATTACGAAAATTATAAAAATCAGCAAAGTTAAGCTTAGATTTGTCACTTTTTTACCTGCGTCGCCAAAGACCGAATGCAGGTCAAGTAGTTGGGTCACTCCGCCCGTCCGTCCGTCTGTCCTTCCGTCGGTCGCGCTATGGGTGCCTGTCTTGTGTAATCTGAATCTCAAAAACCAAACCCTAGATCTTTCTGAAATTTCACACAGTGATTACAGATATATTGAAAATGTGCACCTCATCTTTTGGGATCATTTTATAATTTCGTTTGGAAATTAAGAGCCCAAAAGTGGCAAAAAAACCCTACTTTTTATTTGTTTCCACAATAACTTTGGTTTTGGGTGACCAAATGCTATGAAACTTAATAGTAATGTTACTTACCATAAAAGGAAGGGATGTGCTGATTTTGGGTGTCCCTTCTTTTTTTCGTTTAGAAATTAGGAGCCCTAAAGGGACAAAAAAGCGACTTTTATATTTGTTTCCACAATAATTTTTTTTTAGGTTTTCAAAGAAAGCAACTTGTTTTAATTTCACCAGCCCAGAACGAAACATTCGCAAACACACAAATTAAACTTCTGCGGACTCAGAAATACACATTCGCATGAAGAAAATTACCATAGAAATAAACATTCGCCGTGTCAATTTAAGCACCTTATTTTATTCCACGGATCTAGCGTTAACCTGTGTATCATCTATATTTGAATGTGATGTATATCTTAATACATTATGCAAGTCATTTTATAAAACAATTTTTTGATTGGCTGTGTTTTATTTCTGTAATATGTTAAAAATGCGTGCTTTCATTTTACTTCATCACTTTAGTGAAAAAAAGAGCTTATAATATTGATATGAAGGTAGAACTGGAAGAAACCGATTCTTTCCTATCTCATTGTGAAAACATCAAAAATTCTAGATACACACAATTAATTGAAAATTTAGTAAAAAGGCAGAAAAAACAGACGACGTTGTTTTGTGCACAGCAATAAACTACATCCGGGCAAAAAAACAACCGTTTTCCCTTTCGCTCTTTCCATTCAGTGACATTTAGATATACACCTTGAAAAAAATAATTTTAGAAAGTCTGTATGTTTGATTTTTTATATTGAAATGTTAGAGAAAGTGCTCCAGATAAAATTCTGAGTGAACAAAAATCTGTCAAATAAAATTTTGTAGTTTTTAGCTCACCTGGCTTTCATGCCATCACTAAGCGTCCACCGTCGTCCGTCGTCCGTTGTCCGCCGTCATCCGTTAACAATTTCAAAAATCTTCTCCTCAGAAACCACTGAACCAATTAAACTGAAACTTTACAAGAATGATAAATGACATGTTGGCTACAAATGATCCTCATTTTGAATTGATCCAATAAAACACATGGCCGCCTTTTCCAAAAAATAGTACAGGGGGTAAAACATCAGTGTGGGGTTTTTTGTTTTTTTTTGCAAATAACTCAAAAACAGTGACAGATGTCAAAATTCTGGCAAATGGTTAAAGTGATCAACAGGTCAAGATCTACTTACCTAGAAATTTTGAAGACATTCCAACAAACCTTGTGGAAGTTATTGCCCCTTTTCTTGATTTTTTTCTGTGTTTTGTGCTTCCTTTGTCTTACATCTCAAGAACTTTATAAGATATTGAAGTTATTTCAATTGCATATTGTTCAGCTATGTGAGCTTCACAAAATTGTCCCTTGATCGAAATTGTCAGATGACCATTTATAGGGGTTATGGCCCCTTAAATGCCAAAATAGTGGTTTAAGCCTTATATATTGTGAACGATAGAAGATAGGGAAAAGGTTTTGCTTGCTTAAATATTCAGTTAATTGAGCTCTACAAAATTGTTCATGACTTTGAAATTTTCAGATTTCCCCTTTTAGGAGTTATGGCCCCTTAGAAGCCCAAAAAAGTGGTTTTTGCCTTATAGATTGTGAACGATAGTAGATAGAGCAAAGGTTTTGCTTGCTTAAATGTTCTGCTGATTGAGATCTACAAAATTGTCCATTAAGTCGAAATTGACAAATGACCCCTTAAAGTGGTTATGGCCCCTTAAACGCCTAGAATAGTGATGTAAGCCTTATAGATTCTGAACGATAGAAGATAGGGAAAAGGTTTTGCTTGCTTAAGTATTCAGCTAATTAAGCTCTACAAAATTTTCATCAGTTTGAAATTTTCAGATAGCGGTTATGACCCCTTAAAACCCCAAAATAGAGATTTTAACCTTTCAGATTGTGAACCATAAAAGATAGGGATAAGGTTTTGATTGCTTAAACGGTTAGGCAATTGAACTCTACAAAATTGTCCATTAGACCAAAATTGACAGATGACCATTATAGGAGTAATGGCCCCTTAAATGCAAAAAAAAAAATGGATTGTACATGAAAGAAGCAGAGATACCAATGGGGTATCCGAAAAGGCAGAGACGAAACCAATAAACACCAACAAGAACAGGACAAAAACAGACAACATGTAAAACATGAAAACACAAAATAACTGAATATCAATCAACAACACGAACTCCAGTCGAAACGAGAGTGAACCCAGGTGCTCCGGAATAGTACGCTGTTCTTGCTTGCTATAGCACACCCGTCGCGTTGCCAACTGTCAATTCAGTATGTCAAATCCGGTAAAGGAAGACAAAACAAAACCCTATGACAAACCAACATCTGCACTCATCTGAGAGATCGAATTCCCATATTTGTCTTATAAGTGCATGAGGTCTTCCGTAAAATTTCTTGAGTGAAGACAGTAACCGAGGAGCAACATAACCCTGCGTGAGGAATTTTTGCGTCAGACGTGACGCTCTGCTAAGGAAATCGATGTAAGTCCCGCACGCTCTGGAGTAACGAATCAATTGAGATACGTAAACTCCAGAAGCTGGAGCGGACGGAATGTTGCTACACAAGAAGGGAAAGTTGACGAATGGAAATTTGAAGTCATCACGTGTGTCATAGAGCTTTGTTGAAAGTTTCCTTGAGAGTCAATTTCAAGATGTAGATCTTAATATGAAACAGACTTCCTAGAATCCGTAGTGTCCTTAATCTTAAGTTTTTGGGATATATAAGACGGAGAAAGTCAACAAATCGAGAATTGTTCAGTGAAATGACATCATCAATATAACGGAAAGTGAGATTAAAAGAGAGAGCTAGACGTAGTCTACGATCTTTTTTGTTTAGAAGTGATTGTAAGAAGTATGCTTCATATGAATGAAGAAACAAATCAGCAAGCAAAGGTGCACAATTAGTGCCCATTGGAATCCCTATTATTTGCTGAAAACACGTCCACCAAACTGAACAAATATGTTGTCAATAAGAAAGTTGAGCATGTCGATTATTTGGTCTTCTGTAAATTTGTTATTTTTCTAAGACTCATTGATGACAAAGTAAGTCTTGGTATAATCGACTATATATTTGTACCTGCGTATTCCATTCTTTTTGAAAAGCTGCGTTGAAAGATTGCATATCACAGAAGATTGAACCACATAACTGTCTCAAATGCTCAGCTTTATAGAGCTTTCCAATGGTTTCATGTCATGACGGGCTGTTGGCAATGTTAAAATTTGGTACATTAAGTCATTGAAGCCAGGTGCGCGGATTCAGGCTCCTGAGAGCCTCTTGATATATATTATATTGGGAATTTATTTTGCTTTAAAATAATAGTAAGAAAAGAGGGTGCTTCTGTGTTCAATTTTCAAATAAACATAAATCGTGTCAAAAATGAGCCAAAATTGGCAAATTTTAGTCATAACAACAGAAATGCTGAAATTCCGTTTTGGTTGAAGAATAATTCATACAAAAACTAATCACAAAAAAAATGTAATCATCAAAACAAAATTTGAATTAAAATCATAGACCTGTATATTAAATAGATTTGCAACTTGTTAATTGTCCAGTATACATGTATCAGTCTAATGTTCTTTAACCCAAAGAACTAATGAACTTACTATGAAGGAATTTATTATTCAATACTGTGAAAGGGTATTCGAAAACATTGGAATTAATTATTTTTGGAGTGTAAAAATTCTCTTGATGTTTTGGACAAGCTTAGTGCATTTGAAAATACTTTTCATACCGTTGATAGTTACGATTTTTCTACTTTATATACTAACCTTCCACATAATCTGATTAAAAAGAAATTTGAATATTTGGTTAAATGGTGTTTTGACAAATCTAAAAGTGATTATATCTGTTCTAGAGTTTCAAAATCATTTAGTAAATCATTTTTTTGTAACGAGACTCAAAAGGGTTACATTAACTGGACTGATGCAGAAACTATTACTGCTCTAAATTATTTGTTAGATAATATTTACATACGTTTTGGTAAACAAATTTATCGCCAAATTATTGGTATTCCTATGGGTACTAATTGTGCGCAACTTATAGCCGACCTTTCCCTATACTGTTATGAATCACAATTTATGGCTAAATTACAAAAAGACCCGAACAAACAGAACCTAATCGAAACTTTCAATTATACTTTTAGATATTTAGATGACATTCTTGCACTCAACAATCCTTCATTTTCTAATTTTATTACAGATATCTATCCTTCTGAATTAACCTTGAACAAATCTAACGTCACCGGTGATAGATGTCCTTTTTAGCTCACCTGGACCAAAGGTCCATGTGAGCTATTGCCATCACTTGGCGTCCGTCGTCGTCCGTCGTCCGTCGTCCGTCGTCCGTCGTCGTTAACATTTTTCAAACGTTAACTCCTCTAACACCATAAGTCCAATGGCTTTTAAATTTGGCACAGTTGTTAATTAGCATAGGTAGTATAAAACTAGCGTGGGGATTTTTGATTCGTTGAAAAACATGGCCGCCATGGCTAAAAATAGAACATAGGGGTAAATTGCAGTTTTTTGCAAATAACTCAAAAACGGTAACAGATATCAAAATTTTGGCATGGGTAAAAGTGATCAGCACCTCAAGATCTACCTGCCCTGAAATTTTCAAGAAGATCCAACAACTGATGTAGGAGTTATTGCCCTTTTTCTGGGTTTTTTTTCAAAATTTTGCACTTATTTAGCTCTATATCTTGAAAACTATACAAGATATTTTAAAAATTCAAATTGCATATGATTAAGCACATCAAGATCTACATTTCATGTAATTAGGTCAAAGCTGTAGAACCATTTCTTTTAGGAGTTATGGCCCTTAAAGCGTCAAAATTTACCATTTTTCATTACTTTTACCCTGAATTTCAAAGATTAACTTGTCTGACACCATACATCCAACTTCAACCAAACTTGGCACAGATGTTTAATAGCATTAATGCTACAATTCTATCGTTCGGATTTTTGATTCGTCAAAAAATATTGCCTCTATGGCTTAAAATAGAACATAGGGGTCAAATTACAGTTTTTTGCAAATAACTCAAAAACGGTAACAGATATCAAAATTATGATGGGAGACAAAAGTGATTAGCATCTCAAGATTTACCTGCTATGAAATTTTCAGGAAGATCTAACAAACGACGTAGGAGTAATTGCCCTTTTTCTGGATTTTTTCAAAATTTTTCACTTATTTAGCCCTATATCTTGAAAACTATACAAGATATTTCAAAAATTCAAATTGCATATGATTAAGCACATCAAGATCTACAATTCATGTAATTAGGTCAAAGCTGTAGAACCATTTCTTTTAGGAGTTTTGGCCCTTAAAGCGTCAATATTTACCATTGTTCATTACTTCCCCCCCCCCCCCGACTTGTCTGAAACAGTAAGACCAACTGCATCTTAACATGGCACACTGTTTGATAGCTTATATGCTACAACTCTATCGTTCAGATTTTTGATTCGTAAAAAAACATGGCCACCATGGCTAAAAAAAGAACATAGGGGCAAATTTCATTTTTTTGCTAATAACTCAAAACTGGTTTCAGATATCAAAATTGTGCAAGAATCAAAAGTGATCAGCATAATAAGATTTACCTGTCCTGAAATTTCGGAAAAGATCTGACTTCTGATGTGGGAGTTATTGTTCTTTTTCCTAATTTTTGCCAAATTTGCACTTATTAAGCCCAATATCTTGAAAACTAACCAAGATATTTCATAAATTTAAATCGCATATGGTTAAGCACAATAATATCTACAAATATATGTATCTGTGTAGTTCAGGTGAGCGATTCAGGCTCTTGGGAGCCTCTTGTTTAGATTTAGATTTAAGTATTATTGACGAAAAATTACATACCAAAGTATATGATAAACGTGACGACTTTACCTTCCCTATTATAAATTTCCATTTTCTTGAAGGAGATGTTCCACTAGCGCCGTCATACGGGGTTTACATTTCACAGTTAGTAAGATATGCTCGGATCTGCAGTTGTGTTTCTGATTTTAATAATAAAAACCGTTTTATTACTGAGAAATTATTAAAACAAGGTTATCGATACCACAAATTAGTAAAATCTTTTTCTAAATTCTTCCACAAGTATCGATCTCTTATTGAAAAATTTAATTGTACACGTCACTTTCTTATAGTGAAAGGAATATCACATCCTGAATTTTATGGTAATGTTTTTTATAAACTCGCAAATTTAAAAGCAATCCAATAGAAATGAAAAATTGGCTTCAAAATTTATTACGGAAAGGATATGAAATGAATATCTTGGTTAAATCTTTGAATTTAGTGTTTTTTGGCAGAAATATTGAAAACTTGATACTTGCTTTAAAACTTCCATAAACGTTTTTACTATTGTCATTTTTAAGCATTATAGCGATCAAGCGTGTCGGTTTTGTGTGGTGACACTTCACTAAATCATTATTGTTTGAAGTGTTGTGTCGGATTTAAAATCGATACGTTTGATTTTTTTACATCAGTCGATTGATGATTCTCAGCTAGCAGTCAGTAACAGCGAGTGTTCTATAGAGAGTTCCTTTACCGTCCATTTGTTTGTTCTCGTTTTTTGTCTTAGGTTCTCTCTAGTAGAATTGGACTTTGATCGATTTGATTTTTATTGTGTGTCTAGTTTTTGTGCTTTGTCTAGGAATATTGATAGGGGGAAGGTTGGGCCCAAAAAACTAGTTTAACCCCGCCACATATTACATGTGCCTGTCCTAAGCCAGGAATCTTTGACAAAGCTTTCGTTTGTACTTGTCTTTTTGATGTTTTCTGTTCCTTGTTTAAGAAGGGGGTCTATATGTGACTATTTCAGGGCTGGATTTGAATTATATGCATCTTATTTAGACCATGGGCCAATTGCAGAACCGCGAGCAGTGCCAAATGGCCTCGTTGAAGGCTGCTGGCGGTTGTCCATTGTGGTTTTTCTAAATTGCCGTTTAATTGTGGGCTGTGTCGTGTACACTTATTCCACATCTCTTTATTTTCTAATATCTAGTGGTATTCAATTATCTCCCCTGCGGAAAAAAAGCTAATGTGTTTTTAAATTTTTAACGATGACAACAACGATGGCGACGGCATATAAACAATCTTCAACTTTCATTTATTGCGCATGGACCTGACTACTATCATATATGTTGGACATGTCATGTTATTAAAGAATCTTTTCTGTTGCGTAAACAGTTGTTTATAAGGTCAACAAAAGTGCATATTTTAACAAATCGAGTGAAACTTGCTGGACGTTGGAAAAAATTAAAATGTCAACTCAACCTTAAAAAAATCACACAAGGCGTAATACCTGCAGTACATTCTCGAAATTTGTGGGAATGTTAGGTTATTACCTTTTCTTACGACAGATATTAGTTTGGAATTTATATTTTACTGAACTATTATCACTTAACGATCCATTTGAATTTAATGTGTAACTATGAAAAACTTTAAGGGACAAAACCAAATTCTATCTTTCATTAATAATAAACATGATAAAAGGGAGGCATTCCTATTTTTAAAACGGATGACTGAAGATTGAATTGGACATTTAATCCAATACAATGCAAATTCACATGTTGTTGATCCCAATTTACGGACACCGGTCAAAAGGGTAAACATGTTCTATGACGTAATCAAATTCAACAGGTAAATCGTGTACTTTTAAGAAGAAGGTTGTCAAGACGGACTAGAAAAAGGGCCTTTTTCATAATTTTATTTTGGCTTAACCTCTTGCAGTACATGTCTGAAAATTTGAAGATGGAAAGATATACATTTCAAGGAATAGTGTATTTTTTTCTATTTTTTATACAAACGTTAAGGTTGTGCGATCCATTTCAGTTCCACCGTATGCATTTTATAAATATCCACATAATTACATGCATTATAAATGTAATTTGTTACTTTTATAAACTCTTTTTAATTCAGAATAGTTTATTTAAACAACATAACTTAAAATTGAATGAACTTTATTGCTAAAAAGAACTTTTAATTCACTTGACAACCAGGATAAACATTCGAATGGACTTTCCTATCTTTTCCGATGAAGAGCTCTCATTCTATTGTTTGAATACCACCGGTTTTAGGACTGGCATGTGTGAACATATGTGAACTGGTTTATTTATGAGAGTTTGTTTATTTTTCGAACTACTTTTATGCCTTTCTATGGAATAAATCAGAATAAATTGCATTAAAAAGAGAAATGTTTAAGGAATATCTGTGTGAAAATTTCATTTAATTTGGTCGAGGAATATTTTTTTATGACAATTTAAAGTAAAAACTTTACGAAAATTTTGTAAAATAAAGAATTTTCATGAAAACTAGGGTAACACAGGTAAAAATCTCAATACATATAAGAGAACCATGTAAAAATCTTTATTGATTCTTGAGATATTCCAGTAGAAAGTTGTACATTTCAAATTGTTTATTTTCTACCGAATCTCGTTTATTTGCATGAGATATTGTGAGATTTCACCAATTTGCAAATCTATTTAATTTACATGTCTATGTTAAAATATACTCTCTAAAAAAAACATACAATAATTTTGAAATTACATCTCATACAACAACAACAACAACAAATACTTTATTATCCTCAGACACATAGTGTACAAGAGGTCAAAATATTTACAGATATACATAGATTACAGCAGCAGGGAAATCACAATGTATTATTGTCAATTAATCGTGACAAATCAACCGTTACATTATATATACAAACAAGAATCATTTAAAAATCTCCTGTGTTCCGGTTTTCATTCATAAAGTTACCACGTGCTTTTCATTCATAGCTAAGTGTGTTAATAGATACAATATAGAGTTTTACAATTGGATATAAATAAACAAAAATGTTAGTATATTTGCATTGTCACACATTTGAGTTAAATGACTCTTTTAATTTGTCTTAGAAACGAGCATAATGTTAACATGTAACTCATTTTGCTCTCAGATGGACACATCCTATAGTATTTGGGAATAAATTTTCCCTGTAGTTCAGCTATGACTTGGTTTTTACAAACAAAAAAGTAATGAAATTCGTCGCCTAATGTTTTACAAAACACTAGTTGTTTCAACATCATTATGAAATTTTACTTGCTTATTTCAGACTAACTGATGGGTTTTTATAGTCGTGACTATAGCATAGGCTAAAGAGCCTCTGCAGCGACTATTAACAGTTAAAAACTGTTACAGACTCGCTATGTGCCATGGTCGTCCAGCCCATGACACACCACCGCCAGTGTTAGCTGCTCCATATCCTTTGTTATCGATGGATGCAGGGCCCGTCTTCCACCACGGGGAGGTACTGGTCGGAATTCTGGAAGACGCTTATTTCAGAGGGGCCAATATTTCTTTAATTGCTGAAATTTTAATGAACTGTTGGCAAATTGAGTGTGCATGCCATTAAGAATAATGTCTATCAGTTTGTTTGCAAGACAGTACTCATATTGCTATCTCCAGATTCAAAAGAACGTTGCGTACAATATTTCAATGGCAAATTTCAATCACCTATGTCTTCTTTCCCTGATGTTCGATTGTGCAATTAGGCGTTGGCGTATGCGCAGATCCAATTTAATTAGTAGATGCCCAATTTTCCATAACATCAGCATTTTTAGAAGGTGTCAAAAAATTAAAAATGTCCTCCTGTGTTTTACGTTTGTAATGCTATTGGTAAGGCTTCTCGTGTACACATTTGACTCTTGATGCACACACTCCTCCCATGTTTTCAAAATCTCGAAACCTGACACTCTAATGTTTGTCATTTGTTTGAATGTTTTGCAGAAAATTTCTTTGTAAAATTGGGAATTTTAGTTCACGACGATGTTTTGGTGCTGATTTTTTTCTCTGGAAAACTTTAAGGAGATTTCCCTTGTTCAAAACTCTTTCAACCGATATGCCGTGTACGGGGGAAATTGAGCCTGATGTTAACCACTAAAAGATGAATTATCGTTATGATAATGATGGTATCACAAAAAGGATTTACGCATGGTTTTTGAACCAAAAAAGTTACCGTTTCAAGTATCGGTCACCAGAATTACTGGATGTTAGCTAAGACCATCAATTTCAAAGATTTTTCAAATTTGAATTAGCACAAGCGCTAGCGCCACACGATGGTTAAAAAACCTAGGGTATGGAAGCAGAGATTTCAATATGTGCGAAAATGGGAGCCAGAAGATCTTTTGCAGCGATTTTTAGAAACAGGGGAAAGCACGAGTTGAGTCGTGGTGCAAGCATTTACTACAATTGGCGCCACGCCTCCGTTAGCTGGTGAATTTTGTTTATGTCACACGTAAGATTGATCACTGAACAATGACCATGCAAAATTTCACATTCTTACGACAATTTTTAGTTAGAATATAACACTTTTTATTTCCATGGTATTTTAAATATCTTTATATGTTGCGTTTCTTTTTTGAGAGAGTCATCATTATGACTTTTGTAATAGTATTTTCAAATCTTGAGTATTTATGTTTCAGTATAAAATTCTAATAAATTATGGATGGTTATGTGATAACCGATAAGATGCCAAAATTCCGACCAGAACCTCCAAATGATGGGAACGATTCTTAGAATAAAAAGAAAATAGAGGGTTATCGGACCAAAAAATATCTGACCCCCTTCTTGATTGTAAATCCAAATCTATAGGATTCCGAAAATCTGACAAAAATTGACCAGCTTTTTTTATTTCTTAAGACATTAAGGTTAAGCAAACGTGCAAAGTTTCGCATCGAAACGAGAATGGAATTCAGTGTTTCGATCGATGGTACCAAATTAAGACAATACACACGACGAAACAATCAAACTTCAATCGGGTCGAAACGAGAATGGACTCCGGTGCTACATACAAAACATATTCCCGATCAGTTTAATGAACCTAAATAACTATCCAGACGACAATACAATACCAACATATGAGAGGAAACCCTGATAGATGGGTGCTATATGAGCACATGATGTCTTTCGTTAAGTCAAAAATAGGATCAAAGTCGTCTGATGACTTCTTATAGGGGCTACAGCCTATAGAATGAAATCTGTTGCAAATAGAAAAAAAGCTGTTGCTTGCTTAAACCTTCAGCTCACTGAGTTTTTTCTAAAGTCTCCATAGGGTCAAAGTTGTCAGATGACTCTTTACATGGTTTATGGCACTTTAAAGGTGAAAAATAGCTTTTTTTTTCATGTTTTGGCCTATAGAATGATAACCATAGCAGATAGAGAAAATATGTTGCTTGCTTCAATCCTCAGTTTATTCAGTTCTTCAAAAATATTTATTAGGCTGAAGCTGGCAGATGACATCTTATAAAAGTTATGGCCCTAATTATTAAGTTTTGTGTGTTTGTTTTGCCCCTCAGATGCCCCAAATTTTTAGAAAAATATTTTCTATCCATCAGTAATCAAAAGCAGGTGGGAGATTCAGGCTCCTGGGAGCCTCTTGTTAACATAAGAATAGTAACTTAACATGTTTTTACAATTAAATGAACCATTTGAATTTCAGAGATTAATTGCATATAAGGATGACCAGGAGGTGGAATGTTTGAGAAAATATGTTCGGGACACCTCAAAAATACAGATTTAAATGAACTTAAATAGTTCGACCTGAATGACTTAACTGCGCAGAAATTCTCCGTTGAAGAGCAGGCTGCTTACTAATACTACCGGTGACTAACAATTAACTTTAATAAAGATGTGCTAGAAAAAGTTTTCTTTTATAACAAATATTTAGCAGATTACTTGGCATTGGTTCTTGAAAATTTTTCCAAAACTAAACCTCCCTCTTCTATTGCGATCTTATTGACCGGTAGTAACACACACCGCAACACGGTTGTGAAGACATGATGATCATCTCAGTACAACAATCAGTAAAACACTAATCAAAACAATCACAAACCAAAACGTTCAACTGAATTTTCAATTTTTCCACCAGTTGCTGATAACGAAGGAAGATTTTTTGAGGGATCGTATGAGAGACATTTTCTCGTAACCTTGGTCTAAAAGTCGGTCACGAAGACAGTGGTGTCCGTATAAAAAAATCATTAAATTTGTACTAGCCCTGGCATATCGAAAAAGTTGTGAAATATAAACACCGTAAGCAGGTGAGGTAGGTATGCTGCTTTCAAGGTTAGGGAAATTAATAATTTGAAAATTAAAGTCGTCTCTTTTATCGTATATTTTTGTACTGAGAAGGCCATCCTTGTCATATTCGAGATGCAAATCCAAGAATGAAGCAATTGGATTCGGTGGTTTCCTTAATCTCTAACTCTGGAGGATATATCAAAGGAATCCATCTACCAAACGAAGTGTTGTTTACAGAGAGGACATCGTCGATATATCTGAAAGTGAGATTAAAGGACCTTGCCTCTTTCCTTTACGAGTTCTTGAAAAAAATCAGTTTCGTAAGAGTATAAAAACAAATCGGCGAGGAAAGGAGCACAATTTGTGCCCATTGGATTGCCAATTTGTTGCTGAAAAATGTCTCCTATAAATGTGACAAATATGTTGTCAATAAGGAAATCAAGCATACTGCAAACTTGGTCAAATGTGTAACAGATTTTATCTTTATAAGATGTTTTGGAAAAATATGTAGAATTGTAACCTATAACAACAAAGTTTCTATAATCAGAAAAAGCCTTTTCGAGAAGTTTATTTAGGCGACACTTTAGCTTTTCGTGTGGCAATGTGGTGTTCAAAGTTGAAAGATCGAAAGTTTTCAAAGGATGAACCTTGGAAAATGACCGAGATTTGAAATAATCTAATTAATCTTTTGAGTTCTTTAAAATCTACATGTGGTTGATTCAACTACGATTATAAATAGTGTCACAGTATGCTTGTTGTCCTTCTTTGACAGCAGACAAAATCTTGGTAAGTTGAACGGACAGCTCTGTTGTTGAACATGATGCAGCTATATACCTTTCTTTGTACGGATTTTTGTGAAGTTTAGGTATCTAATACAAATATGATTACTTTTCATGTTCCTTCTTCAAATGAATATTTAAAGTGGACATCAAGGAGTTATATTTGGCTATGATTTTTTCTTTGTCAAGCAGAGTTACCATCAATGCCTAGCTCTTTGACAAGACAGCTGTAGTAATGTGCTTTACATACGAAAACTATATTATTGGAAGCATTGTCTGCTGGTGTGACAACATACTTGTCGTGTAAGGAAGAGAGACAATCGAGAGCTTCACGATCTATAAATACAGAACGAGGCCGAGGGTTAACACATTTCCGAAGTTTGTCAATTCGGCTGCGTACAAGAGATCGGATAGTTCTTACCCAGTCCGACAGCGATTCAAGCTCTGGTTCTTGGTCCACTTCCCGCTTTATCCAGGCTCTGGCATAGTCCTCCACAGCGTCCATGATGATCTTAAAGTTATGTTTCCAATTTATACGCTGTGGTTCCCTGAATTTAGGTCCATGGGAAACCACATCTCGTAATAAATTGTTCTCAATTATCTTTAGATCACCCGTGATAACATGACCAGATGGACCATAGAGGAACGAAGGGAGAAGTGGAGCAATCGCACGTCAGAGGAGACTTTAGGTAGTTTTCAATGTTTAGGTCCTACAATGCCTTTTTGTGATTGAAAATTTTACCGCTAATGGTCTTAGTATAGCGGTAGGAAACAATTGGTGTTGACTGGTTCTTAAAATAAGGAGGAATCTGAGATGTTACTTCATTACGATTGAGGATATTGATGATGTTGATAGCGTCTA
This sequence comes from Arcuatula senhousia, assembly GCA_963971305.1. NCBI lineage: Eukaryota > Metazoa > Mollusca > Bivalvia > Mytilida > Mytilidae > Arcuatula > Arcuatula senhousia. The sequence goes on from CAXARO010001785.1 coordinate 27,104, forward strand.
TTCCGTTGTTCTTAAATGGAATGTGGAGAAAAGTACAATACAGAAAAATAGCTTCATACATATATTTCAGCTTGTCCTTAGATTGTCCTTTAACTTATAATAATAAAAGAAGCATAATTGAAGTATTAAGTACTTAGGATATATTTAGATATTCACGCGGACACCACTTTGAGCAAGCAGACGACTATAATTCACTGCTTAATTACGCAGTATTAGAAAAATATAGTTCCATAGAACTACGATTAATATATACAAATTCATGCGACCGGCAGGCTACTTGATAAAAACTATTACTTTATACTAATGTGCCAAAAATATGAAAAGGCTAGATTATTAAAATAAATAGTTTAAATATGATTTTAGCTCGTAGCTACATGTCAACCAATGGCTGCCGGGAAAACAAATGTCAACAAAAATGTAAAAATCTTGACTTGCAGCTTTATACTTATGCAACTTGATTTGAGAAAGGGTAAACAACTACTATTTTAACTGTGAATCATGACTTGACAATTGAAATTACTATGAAATATAGAAATGATGAGTTATTATAAGCAAAAATTGTTAGCACAAGCACCTGCCATGTCAAACAATAAAAAAATATAAAAATATAAAGTTCAGAAGAATGAATGTGTACAAATATGTGAAATCCTAACCCCCAATGATATATCTAATGTCTTATAAACATGTGTATTTCTTGGAAGCCTTATCATTCGCAATTTAATACAATTATGAAATCCCTACTTAAAACACTTGCAAATGAGCTAAAATATCCTGACTATTACAATATTTTTTTTTAAAAAGGCATTGCTCATAGAAATAGGTACATAAAATGTACGAAGTCGTATTATTGATATTTTCATCAGGTAAAAATGCCCATATTTGAAGCAAAAAAGACAATTCTAAGTAAGAAATATCTCAATGTGGAATCATCATGAAGAAAAGAAGTCAGGAAGGCATGGGGTGTGCATTTTATTGTTGGATATCTGAAAAGGCAAAGACAGCATAGGTAATCTACTACAAAGAACATCCTTGTTAAGCAGTATTTACGTTAAAATGGAATCGACTTTTCCTTTAAAAAAATTGAACATCCATTCAGAGAAATAATGATAGTCAACATACATGACATATAAAGCAACTGGAAGCATGCAACTATCATCCCTAGGTGCACCTACCATATCAATCTGGTTGATGTTGAACTTGTAGGTCTGTAGGTACGAATGGTTTTTACTATTTTTCTGTAAGTATTCATCCATGCGGAAAATATAGATCGAAGCATGCATTGTGCTTAGCATGACTAGGTGCACACAGTAAGCGGGAATGGACTTACTCGATCTTCTGTAAGTGGTTTTTCACGCGTTAAATACAGGTCACAGCCAACATCCGAGGCATGGACTGTGCTTGTATCATTTGGTTCACCTACCATACCAATATAGTTGATGTGGTACTTGTGAGTAATTGGGTAAGGACCTTAACCATTCTTCTGAAAGTGTATGCGTACGTTGGTGTCAACACCGATACTGACGATCGGGGTATTACATAGTTACCCCCCTTTTCACTTCATGTGATTAGCTTAAAGGTAACTGTCACAAAAGACAACACAGAAATGAGACCATCACAAACACTGCAGCGCAACTAGCAACGTGAAATCACGTCGTCATGATGCCAAAGTCGTCATAATCATCTCTTGACTCTCTTAATTTTATGAGTTCCGATAATGTACAGTTAGAAAGCGTATCCAAGATTTTTCTTGCTCTTTGAGACTTTGTCAACTTTGTCAATTTAATCTATACAAGAAAATACGACCTTTGGTTATTACTCTTCTTTCTGGTTGAACGATGAATTGATAAGGGACCGACCATTTGACTTGAAGGGGGGGCCTTGGTTTTTTTCTAAAAAAATATTCTGAAAATTATTTTTGATGAAAAAAATATTTTTTGCAGCTGAGGGTAAGAAAAAAAATATTCTGAAGAAAGATTTCTGCTATAAAAAATAATGCTGATAATGAAAAAAAAATTCTGTCGCGACGACTTCGAAAAATTAATATTTTGTCCGCGCTCTGAAAAATTTTTTTCTGATCAAAACAAAAAACCAAGCCCCCCCCCCCCCCCCTTCAAGTTAAATGGTCCGTCCCTTAGAAACAAAATAACAAAGAAACCCAGTACTGAATTATCTAAAATTATCCCCGTGAAATTTCGATAAAAAATCGCTATCAAAAAAGAACTGGACGTTTTCGTCTCCAGGCATGTATCGGAACAACTATACTCTTAAAAAGATTACATATATTATCTTTTTCTTTAAATAACAAAAGTTTCAACCCATCACTTCATCGTCTTCAGAGTAAAATTCCAATTGCCACCGACAATGAAAATATAATTAATGTCATTACGTCATCTTTGTTTACGTTGACTAAAATATATCGGTCTATGGCATGCCATTTTAACCAAAACCCTGGTATCTATATGATACCTCAGGTAACTGGGGGTTTTCAGAGAGAAACTCTTCATTATATCAGGTATTGAGAGTTATTTCAGGTAACTGCGGGTTTCCTATCAGCTATCCCATGGATATATGGCACGACATTTTAACAAAAACTCTGGTATCTATAGGATACCTAAGATAACTGGGGGTTTTTCAGAGCGAAACTCTTTTAACATCAGGTATTGAGAGTTATTTAAGGTAACTGTGGGTTTCCTATCAGCTATCCCATGGATACCACAAAAACTCCTGATATTAAGAGTTTTCAAAAATAATTCATTGAAAGCTTAGCTTTGTATTAGTTTTTGAGGTATTGATAGTTTCAGCTTTACATTGATAAATTCTGCTTTCAATGAGTTAAATAGCTTAACTTGCAATATCTGTAGGAAAAAGGTGTTTAATTAGGTATCTATGTGATAGTTGACAGGAAACCCCTAGTTACCAAGATAACTCTTAATACCTGATGTAATTGAGAGTTTCGCTCTGAAAACCCCCAGATACGGCTACCAGAAAACCCCCTGTTATCTGGGGTATCCTATAGATACCAGGGTTTTGGTCAAAATGGCGTGCCATATCGGTCACTTGTTTTTTTTATTTTTGCGTTCATAAAATTCACGGTGTAAAATATGCTTTTACATTTTTCAACATTAAAACTTTAAACGAAAAGGGGTATAAATTAAATAATAACAAATTAACAAAATTTCCTACAGAACATTTGGATTGGTACACCCCCCTTTTAGAACCTGCCACTTCCTCAATATTCTTTTCAAATGAGAAGGACACAAGGATAGGGGAGGATGTCAGATTTTGATTTAAAACTGGAAACCCTTCCACAGTCAATTTTTCAATAAAGTTTAATTCTAACCAAAAACTTTTACCAGATTTTTTTACCATGTCTTAATTTTTTCAAGCCTATCACAAAACAATGGTTTGTATGCATGTAGCAAGCTAACAAATACCATCAAAGTTGTTTTTTTTTTATAAAGTATTTTCTGTAGTTTAAAGTATTGAATAGTTCTTTTAATGATTTTTTTCAAATGAATCTAGGCGGCTGCACACTTCATGTATCCAAACTGTATGTAAAAAATCAGTTGAATCAAGCTACATTTCAGCCAGGAGACAGGCCCAACAGAAAACAATCACAAACTTGTCTGTGAGCAACACTCTTTTCATTTTCCAACCAGGGCACTAACTTTTTAATGAATTATAATTATGAACAATTGAAAGTCTAAAAGAAATCTTGTGAGAATTAAGTCACACTTTTTGCCAACATTGACACAGAGATAAAATGTTTGTTGAACTTACAAAGTTTTATGCTGAAATTATGATTTTGTAAAATTCAATAGTCTTTTTTTAAATTATATATATCTATCATGTGCAATAAAATATTCTTTAAGTACTTTTGGCAATTTTTGTCAGTGGATTAATGTATCAGGTCGAATAATGGATTAAGAAGCCACATATAACGAGTTAGTATGATATAAAAGCTGCCTAGTCTCAGTTTAATTTGTGTTTGTTTGAAAACTTTGTTGGACACACACTTTTTGAAACGTTGTTGTGCACACCCAGAATCTTTTTTGTTTACGATGACGGTATCAGTGTTCTGTTTTCAGCAACTCTTTAAATGCATTTATTTGGCATTTCAATAATACTATATTTATTAAAGGTTTAAGTGATTTTTTTTTAATTGACATGCAGAATTTTTACAAACAGTGTAAAATCTCGAAGATAATAAGATGTGGAATAAGTGTATGCGACACAACCTACAACATTAAACAATTTTAAAAATTCACAGTGGAAAACAGCCAGTAGTCTTCAATGTGACCAGCATTCGTTGTCGCTGTTTGGTAATTGGCCCTGGATTGAAAATAAGCTACAATCAAGCCAAATGAAAGACCCCCTCTTAACAAATAAAAAGCTTTGCCGAGTGCAGCATGATACGACCGCAACAAGTTGAACCCTGTACGTTTGGTGCACAATATTTAAATCTTCAACAAAAAAAGAATTTTCAAAATCGAATAAATATAATAAACATTCTACAGCAGCTTTGTCAATACATCCGTTTTAGCCCCTTTTGTCTTTTTTCCTAAAACGGTAGGGGCCACAAACCCCAAATACAATATCAATACCAATACAATCATATATACATCATATCAAAATTTCATAGCAATCGGTCAACATTTACTCAAGTTATCGCACGGAAACCAAATGTCCCAAGACCACGTACGCGGCCTTCACTCGGCCAACTAAGAATTTGGTTTGTTGATTTTATTAAACACGGAAGCTATATGGAAATTTGTCTGTTGAGTCTGCTATAGGTTTGTTGAGAATAAACTCTAATAGATGGCCATGAAATTTTGTGAAAAACATAATTTTTCGGCAAAACGTCATATAATTGTCAAAAACAAAAAACTGTCAAGCAAAATGATATTCATTTCAGCTCATTTTCAATTTCACCAGAGTCTGATTGTTTCACCAGTTTTCAACAAAACCAAAAGGCACAACATCAGTATACTAAAATCGGCCAACTATGAATGAAAGCTTTCACAAATAGACTTAAAAGTTTTCGCATCTTTTCAATTGGAAAAGAGATTGTAAAGGTTTTCCAAAGAAAAATCCAAACAACAAATGGTGTTGAAGGAGACGGATATAAAAAAGCTTGCCTTGTTTCCGAATCCTTACATTGAAATATATTGTATTGTATTGTAGTCTTTACATCAATAAAATACTGTTTAAACTAACAAATGGTGTTGTTATAAAAAAAATTAAGTTTTACTTAAAATGGGCTGGCCAAAGTCTGTTGGTGAGTCGGTCAATTAAATTTAAGTCTGTTGTGGGTTAATTAGCCGGTGCAAAATGGTTGAAAGCAATTGTTTATTTTATATTTTGTAAAGAGTTTAGGATTAAAATTGTGTTTTTTACTTATCCACGTTTGAAATAATCTCTATTCGTGCACATCTATATGAGCAAGAGAAAAAAAATAACCTACACAGTTGTAAAGCATTCTTTATCTGAAACGGGTGCGTTTTGGTGGGTGAATTATTGATAATGGGGGCATTTTGGTAGGGGCTTATGGAAATGGGGGTGTTTTGGTAATGGGGTGTTTTGATTGTAATTCCAGTGTAGATATGGTGTAGATAAACGTCTAAACAAGTACAACAATCCACACAAAGCAACAGAATCTTGCGAAGTAAGTGCAAGGCTCGAAGCAAATATCTCCAATTCTAACATTTGTTTCGTACACCATTAGATCAATTCACTGCATCAAGTTAAAGGAATCAGGCAAACATTAAACCACCAAGAAATGAGATTTGGATGCACCTTTAATGTGCATTCCAGTGTCATGCACAATGATTTTGGCAGTATAACTATGGAGCACATAGTCCACAGCCATTGACAAACACAGCCTGCAGTGCCCTATTAACGGATACAATGTACTAAACACGGCTTAGATAAAAACGACCAACAGTTACATTATACCGCTCTAACACTGTTCATTTACAACATTACGGTATTAAATGGCACACCCATGATTGGATATCGCCTCTGATGCACTCGTAAGTCTGTTGTTCTCGTTGGACAATCATTCAATACAAAATCTGTTTCTCTAGGGGTTGCACAGGGCACCTTATTTGGACCCCTACTATTCTTGATTTTCGTTTTAACACATGCATTCAATGATTAGACTTTTTACTGATGACAGTGACGAACAACATCAATACCAAACAGCTTTACCGCAAGACCTCGACAAACTTAAAAACTGAGATGAAAGCTGGTCGGTGAGTGAAGTGAAATGTACATGTTATCTGCAAGTGAACACCATTGCTAAAAGGCTATTCTATCTATGGCAACAAACTTCAAATCGTGAACTCGGCAAAGTACCTTAGACACCCCTGTGACAAACATAACAACGAAAGCCCATTCCACTCTCAGGAACTCTTTTACTCTTTTAAGACCTTTTAGAGCACCTGAGTTCACTCTCGTTCTCACTTGCGTCCACATTGCTGATTGCGGTTTAGTTCGTTTGTTTTGCGGCTTGTTTTGTTGTGATGATTTTATGTCTATCGACTATGTTTTTGTATTTTTGGTACACATTTGCTTCCAAACAGAAACATCAGCCGTGCACAACAAATATCTAGGCATAGTGTTACTGGACATTTGTGCGTTCATTATTTCTCATGTAAACGGAGTCCAGCCAAGAAAGAAATTGTATCAACAAACTAAAAACCGTACACAGAAGCGTTGCCAGATTAGCCAATTGATATTTAATCGTAGAAGCTGTGTTACATACATATGATAAAGCATACGGTAGAATAGACGGAAGCCTGAAAACTAGTTATGCTTACTAAATAGTATACCGGACATTGTTGTTTACGACCACCTGCAAAAGTCCTTTTCAATAACAAGAGGACATATTCTAAATTTCCTGGTTTCAAAAAAAATAAATTGTCAAAACACTTAGGTTCTACGTATCCTAGACAAAAGTTGGTCTTAGTTATAATTTTATTTCTATTTCTACATTTTTGGTTTAAACAATTGCACTATGCTCTTCATATTGATGAGTAAACAAAACAGATTCTGGGTGTGTACAACAATTAACGTTTCAAAAAGTATGTGTCCAACAACGTTTTCAAACAAACATAAATTAAACTGAGACTAGGCAGCTTTTTTATCATACTAATTCGTTGTATGGTGCTTCTTAATCCATAATTCGACCAGATACATTAATCCACTTACAAAAATTGTTAAAAGTACTTAAAGAATTCAAACTAATGACAAACTTGGCGAAGATGTGTGTACAAAACGTTGATGAACATTCATGATTTGGCGAAGTGTTTGAGAAAACAATAGCCTCTATATACAGTGTGTCTGTATTTCTAAAGCACTGACATCTCAAGCTAGCAGTTGGGCTATGTGTTCTTATACTCAAGCAAGCTGAATTAAAATGAAACGGGTAAACCTGCTTCGAAGTGGATATGTCCGCCATTTAGTTACGTAAAATGTGTGTGTACAAAATATTCATGATGACGTACGTTTCCCACCACAAACATTCAACAATATGCATGGGATTAAATAAGTATAGTCACAAGAGCTTACTTCAATGTGATGTTTTATTTGAGATTATATAATATATTTTTACTATTTAGAGGGGAGAAGTTTGTGACTGTCCATGGAACATGAATTTCAAATCAACTGAAAGGTTACTGCTATGATTTTATATTAATAATAATACTTACGTAATTGGAATTTACATTAGGAGTCTTCCCTTAAAGTATTCACATCGCCGTTATGTGCTTTATCTAATTTACATATTACCCTTCCCGCTACGCATGCGTGCATGCTCACCTCTTCAGTCTTAATTCTCAGCGAAAAGTGTTCACACGTATTTTATAACTGAAAAATTTATATTGTTGAAGTTCAATTAATTTTTGTAATTTGGTTGTGCCATATTACTGTGATGGCGGGAGCGTTAATTACCGCTTTACCATCGGAGGATAACGAGAACGATCCCCCAAAGAGTACCCCTTCAAAAAACAAGGAGAAATCTTCTGTGTCTAGGGGCAGTGGAGGTAAGAAAAGACCACCTTCAAAAACCTCCGCGAAAGCTAGTTCGAGTAGTACAGTTCGAACCCTAAGGAGAAAGAAGACCTTTCCGAAAAGAGAGATAATGAATTCAGAACGGAATTAGACTCTATCAAAAGTGCTGTAAGTAACATTACGAGTCAATTATCAGAGTTGACGGACACTATTGTTCCGCTGTTTCAAAGTGTCCAAACGTTGGTTTCTGCAAATGGCGTCTCACGGGGCGGCCAGATAGAAAACAACAGAGATGTTGCCACTTCGAGTGGGCAGAATTCTCACTCCCAGAGTAATAATGCAATTTCGCTACAACCAGGTAGAGACGAATGCCGGGCTCTAAACCTTTCGGATGACAACGATAATGATTCGCTTGGGTCATCTGTAAGTAAAACTGTAAACAATTCTAGGTTTCAAAGGTATGCTTTTGAACAGAGAGAGGCAGAACCATCGGTTATTGAAAATGTAAACCAAGGTTCATCAAACTCTGATAAATTAGGTACCATTTTTGGGGAAGACGCCAAAACTAAATCTGATAAAGCAGAACAGGGCCTTATTCTTGACCAAAGTCAAATTAACATTTTAAATCAATCTTGGCATTGTGATAACCCTCTTTTATTGTCATCATATAAGGAAGAGTACAAAACTAGTTTCCCTGTAAGCAGTAAATCAAATGAACATTTAGAGTTGCCTAAGCTAGACGACATAACAACAACATGGTCAAAAAGCAAATAGACTTACCGCAAATAAACTGTTTTCTAAACCAGAAAAAGCATTTGAAAATATGGCTTTTGAAGGTCAAGCAGCAGCCAGAATTGGTATTGTAAATACCGTTTACATGCAACAAGCTTTAGGTCTCTTAATGGAGAAGCTTACAGGTCCAGAACCCAATTTAGATTTGGTAATTCAAACTATCAAAGATAGTTTTGCAATGTGTAAAAAGTATGGACCAGACAGCTCGTGCTGGTGCTTTTCATCACCTGATAAGGCGTAAAGCTACATTGATTGACACAGGGCTGGAAGATATTTCAGAATTAAATGATCAGTTTCTTTCAATGAAACTATCGAGTGATGGTGTTTTGGGCAAAGAGTTTGAAGGGAAGCTCGAAAAACGTTTTGAAACAAACAAATTAAAGATTTGTTGCCAGAGTTTATTCCTAAAACAACAAACACACAATCAGCTGGAAGTAAACGCAAAAGTAAAATAGCTCAAAACAATCAAGACACTAATGGTCCTAAAGTTGCTAAAACTGATTCTTTTTTCAAGATTCCTTAGGTACCTGAAAGAACCGAATCTAAGAATAATTTCAGGAATGCTAAGCGCTCAGATGCTGGTGGCTTCAAGACTGGTGGCCAAGGCAAGAGTCAGGGACAAGGCAGGAATAGTTCTTTTCGGAACAACAGGTCCAAATGACTACAAGAACCAGGTAAATATTCTTTGACAGAAACCGGAGATACCTGTTGGGGGTCGAATTACAAAATTTTTGGCAAATTGGAAAATGATAACAAAAGACAATTGGGTTCTGAAAATTGTAGAAGAAGGTTACAAATTGGAATTCAAAGAAAAAATTCCAGAAACTGGTATTTGGAAAACCAATGTTTCTATAAAAGACCAAAATATTCTTTTGGAAGAGGTCGATCAACTTTTTGGAAAAAAAAACGCAATCGAAAATGTACCTGTTACAGAAATGCAAAAAGGTTTTTACAGCACATTTTTCTTAGTCCCGAAAAAAAACAGGGGACTTAAGACAAGTAATCGACTTAAAACCCCTCAACAAGTATCTCCACAAGAAACATTTCAAAATGGACTCTCTAAACAATGTCTTGAATCTAGTTCAAACAGGAGACTGGGCTCTATCTCTAGATTTAAAAGATGCTTATTTTCACATTCCGATTCACAAAAGTCACAAACAGTTTCTGAGATTTTGCATAAACAGCAAGTGCTACCAATTTCGAGTAATGTGCTTCGGTCCAACCTCGGCTCCACGGGTGTTCATGATAGTTTGTTCAGTATTGGCAGCCTATTAAAGCTCTCAAAACATTCGTCTAGCAGCTTATTTAGACGATTGGTTCATAGTGAATCAAAACAAAGAAAAACTGAAAATAGATCGAGAAAAAACGCTCAATCTCATGATGAAGCTAGGTTTCATGATAAATCTAAGGAAATCAAGCTTAAACCCCACACAAGAAATAGTATACATAGGGGCACATTTCTTTCTAAAAGAAGGTTTAGTCAAACCAACACAAGAAAGAATAGAAAAACTTATTTTGGGTGTAGAAAATCTCTTAAACATTCAAAATCAAGCAACAGCAAGATGTTATCTGCAACTGTTAGGCATCATGGCTTCATGTATAGAGCTAATTCCAAATGCAAGACTATACACGAGGCCTATTCAGTTACACCTCCTATATCATTGGAAACCAGTAAATCAGAGTCTAGAAAAGAAAATACCCTTTTCAGATCATTTAACAGTCCAAAAACCGGTGGTATTTAAACAATAGAATGAGAGCTCTTCATCGGAAAAGATAGGAAAGTCCATTCGAATGTTTATCCTGGTTGTCAAGTGAATAAAAAGTTCTTTTTAGCAAAAAAGTTCATTCCATTTTAAGTTATGTTGTTTAAATAAACTATTTTGAATTAAAAAGAGTTTATAAAAGTAACAAATTAAATTTATTATGCATGTAATTATGTGGATATTTATAAAATGCATACGGTGGAACTGAAATGGATCGCACAACCTTAACGTTTATATTAAAAATAGAAAAAAATAGACTATTTCTTGAAATGTATATCTTTACATCTTTAAATTTTCAGACATGTACTGCAAGAGGTTAAGCCAAAATAAAATTATGAAAAGGGCCCTTTTTCTAGTCCGTCTTGACAACCTTCTTCTTAAAAGTACACAATTTACCTGTTGAATTTGATTACGTCATAGAACATGTTTACCTTTTTGACCGGTGTCCGTAAATTGGGATCAACAACATGTGAATTTGCATTGTATTGGATTAAATGTCCAATTCAATCTTCAGTCATCCGTTTTAAAAATAGGAATGCCTCCCTTTTATTATTAATGAAAGATAGAACTTGGTTGTGTCCCTTGAAAGTTTTTCATAGTTACACATTGAATTCAAATGGATCGTTATATGATAACAGTAAAATATAATTTCCAAACTAATATCTGTCGTAAGAAAAGGTAATAACCTAACATCCCCACAAGTTTCGAGAATGTACTGCAGGTATTACGCCTTGTGTGATTTTTTTAAGGTTGAGTTGACATTTTAACTTTTTCCAACGTCCAGCAAGTTTCACTCGATTTGTTAAAATATGCACTTTTGTTGACCTTATAAACAACTGTTTACGCAACAGAAAAGATTCTTTAATAACATGACATGTCCAACGTATATGATAGTAGTCAGGTCCATGCGCAATAAATGAAAGTTGAAGATTGTTTACATGCCGTCGCCATCATTGTTGTCATCGTTAAAAATTTAAAAACACATTAGTTTTTTTCCGCAGGGGAGATAATTGAATACCACTAGATATTAGACTGTTAAGGGACCATTTAAAGTGGTGGGTAAAGAAAGAAAATCTGTTGAAAGGCAGGTCGATAACACCAAACAAAACAACTGTAACATTGACGACAGATGCATCAAAAACATGTTACGGGGGTCACATTACAAAAAAATCTGACAATGCAGGATGTATGGTCAAGCCAGGAAAAACTTCTTCACATCAATGTCTTAGATAAGGAAGCAGTTTTTCTAGCAGTAAAACATTTTCTAAGACCGTTGGAAAATCAAAATGTACTCATTCGGTCGGACAACTCAACAGTGGTCAGATACATAAACAAACAAGGGGGCACTCACTATCCAGAGCTGTGCATGAGAACCTGGAAACTATGGCAATTAGCATTGGAAAACAAGATTCAGCTAAAATCTGCTCATATTGCAGGAAAAAAGAACTTGCTAGCAGATCAATTGAGCAGGATAAGAGTTCAACCAACAGAATGGACTCTGAACAAAGAAATAGTCCAAAATCTGTTTCTATGATGGGACTCCCCTCTAATAGATCTTTTTGCTTCGAACCTGAATCGTCAGACTCCAATATATTGCTCATGGATTCCAGACCCTCATGCATATGCAATAGACGCTCTGTCAATTTCATGGGAAAACATGTTTGCGTTTGCTTTTCCTCCAATATCTCTAATACCCAAAATTCTGCAGTACATGGAACAATTCAAGTGCCAAATAATTCTGATTGCACCACATTGGCCTCGGAGGCATTGGTATCCAAATCTGTTGAAATTTCTCATAGATTTTCCGAGACAAATTCCTGTCAAAGAGAATCTGTTACATCAACCGAAATCGAATATATTCCACCCAGATCCAGCAGTATTCAAACTAACTGCATGGATGCTATCGACGAACATTTTCAAAAGAAAGGGTTTTCTTCAGAGACTAGAAAATTACTCAAAGCATCATGGAGAAAAGAAACTCAAAAAGATTACACCTCAAAATTTCGAAAATTCTGTAGCTAGTGTAGTGAACAAAATATTGACCCCTTTAGTGCCTCTCTAACAGATGCAGCACAATTTTTAACAGATCTGTTTTCGGGGGGTTTACATTATAGAACAATTGCCGGTTATAGATCAATGCTTTCTTCAATTATGCCACCAATTCAGAAAATACCAGTGGGGCAGCATCCTTATATTGTACGACTCATAAAAGGTGTTTTTAATTCCAGACCTCCAAAAGTAGTTCTTTTACCAGAATGGAGTCTTTCTTCAGTGTTAAAAACACTGAAAAGAAGTCACTTTGAACCAATGAAAACAACAAGTTTAACATTTGTCACATTGAAAACTGTTTTTCTAACTGCAATTACTTCTTTTAGAAGATGCAGTGATTTAAAAGCACTTAACATTGGAGAGGACAATGTTTTAATTCAGAAGAAAGGAATTACCTTTTTAAGACAAGGTTTAGCAAAACAAGACAGGCCAAGTCATTTTGGAAGTAAGATTTTTATTCCTTCTTTTCCAGATGACTAGAAACTTGATCCGAAGAGGGCAATTTACTATTATCTGAAAAAGACAGATCAGTTTAGGGGATCAGACAAAGATTTTGTTAAGAGTCTGTTTTTATCCGTTAATTCACCACATAAACCTGTAAGTTCACAAACGATAGCAAGTTGAATTGTGAAGGTATTGAAGTTTGCTTACAATACTGATAAAGGAAAGACTTTTCATGCCCATTCAACGAGAGCTATTGGTCCCTCATGGGCTTTGTTCAATGGTGCGTCCATAAAATCAATCATGGAAACAGCTGATTGGTCAAGACAATCAACTTTTATTCATTTTTATTTGAGAGAGGTCAACTGAAGTGACAGTTATATTCCTTTTATGTTTTTATCATATGGAAAATAAATTTAAAATAGAAAATACCAAAAATATTTTAGATGTACAGTATTGTGTATTAATATATTTATGAACTGGAGTGAAGAACTAAAGTGGAATACTGAGGGTCCATACTCTACACAGGAAGATTCTGAAGCCAATGGGATAGCTGAGAAATCTCCTAATGTAAATTCCAATTACGTAAGTATTATTATTAATATAAAATTGGAAAATTTGTATTTCTCAAATTTTAATTTTATGAGAGAATAATACTTACGTAATTGGATTCCAGCCTACCGCCCCTTCAGAATCTTTTGGCGAACACTTTTTGCCGAGAGACTGAAGAGGTGAGCATGCACGCATGCGTGGCGGGAAGGGTTACACCTGAGTGCTTTATGTAAATTAGATAAAGCACTTAACGGCGATTTGAATACTTTATGAGGAGACAAATCCTAATGTAAATTCCAATTACGTAAGTATTATTCTCTCATAAAATTAAAATTTGAGAAATACAAATTTTCCAATTCTACTAGACATTTGATTTCAGACATGTATTCATTTTAATATATTTATTTAAAGAAGTAAATTTATTATTGAAACATCAAGAAAATTAAAGTCATAAAACATTTTCACGCTAACTTGAATAATCATTATTATAAAGGTGAGTGATTGAGTGAGTTGGTGTTTTACGCCCATGCAACGCTATATAGGTTATTTACAGGCGATGAACATGAAGAGGATGATAAAATGAACATGAAATGATGATGATAAATGAAATATGGGGATGGGGTGGGAAACAAAGGACCGGTAAATTTTGAAGAACCACAGGAAAAGGGGAGAGGTGGGTAGGGGCGGAAAATTTAGCCTATGTGGTGCACTACTTCGCGGTCCACAAAGGGGTCTTTTACGTGCATGAAGCGTGGCACTCTCCACAAACGTTGGCCCACTATGGTCGGCGGTCAGGGTTTCCGTATTATAGACCTGACAACCCCCGCGGACGAGGGCCACCCTATTCAGCCACCTAGGGTACACACTTGGTCGCTCTGTGGGCTAAGCACTGACCCGACGTCAGAATCCCAAGACCCTTAGTCGCCTCTTACGACAGTAGGGGCGATAAGGCACTTATTTAGCCTAAAAATATGAAAGTTGGATAATATCTTTATAACAAAATTACACCTATTAGGGTCAATCAATACAATCTAAAACTAACGAATATACAAACAATATCAATAAAACACAATAACATCACATAAAAGAACAAAAAATATCAAGTAGAATTATGCATTTTAGCTGACAAGGACCTGTTTCTCGATAATAATAACTTTATTTGCAAAACATAAAACCCTTACGGGTTCCGCAAAAACAAAACAAACACAAATATCATATACAAATAACATATACAGAAATAAATGGTTTTACATACATTTTGTAATTATGTGATATGAAAATTACTTGACCAGACTTTAGTATAGACCTCATTTTCGCAACTCTAAAGATTGCTTTATGAAATCAATGATAATTGGCAATATATCCATATCATAATTTAAAATAAACATAAGTTTATTGGTAGAATCAAGCTGGTTAAAATGTGGGTATTTAGTACATATCATGTTAAAGAATTTATTTCGAATGTTTTTATTTATTTGGCAGTCCAAAAAGAAATGTTTCTAGTCATCTAAGACCTTGCATATTTTGCAAAGTCTTTGTTCACGAGGTGTATTTTTGTATCTCCCAATTTCTATTTCCAAATTATAGTCACTGAAGCGGAATTTTGTAAGGATTTTTCTACTATTTATATTTGGGGTTTATAAATAATCTTCAGGTTTGGTGTTCGATTTTAACTTGCTATAAAGAAATAATTTAGAAGTGTTATCAAAATTTAAAATTTTATCCATGAAAACTTCATTGTATTTTTCAGTAATAACTTTTTTACAAGTGTTTTTGACTTTAGATTTTAGTTCTTTATACACTTTATGTGGACACTCAAAATCTTCTTTATTTAGCTGAAACTGATTCATAATAGAAGTGGCAAAGTTATACCATGTGAATATACCCTCATTGCTTAGGTTTTTGTTCCCAAAAATGCCTCTTGCACTAGAGGATTAATATCCTGAGAATTAACTCTCGTATAAAAAGTAGTAACTTGTGTTTTAATAAAAGAATCTAGAGGCCACCTTCCTAGTTCTGCTTTTGAAGCAATATTACTAGCTGTTTTTCGTACACCTAAACACTTTTACAGAACTTATTATGTATTTTCTCAAATGAGAACTTGTCAGCTAAAGACAAGATATCTACATTTCTTCCACTAACTGATGCTCTTTGTATAGCTTTGAAGACAATGAAATATTCACCCATAAACCAGACTTCACTATTATATAAAAATAATTGGTCTAATTAAAGTGTCAAAGAGTTTACAAGACAAATTTAATGGAATGTATTTAAAGTTTGACATATACTTTTTGAGAAAGAAAAAAGCTTTCAGTCCGTTTTTTTAGCTCACCTGACCCGAAGGGTCATGTGAGCTATTGGCGTCACTTGGCGTCCGTCGTCCGTCCGTAAACTTTTTCAAACGTTAACTTCTCTGACACCATAAGTCCAATTGAAACTAAACTTGGTGTAGTTGATCTTTAGGGTATGGCCTACAAAACTATCGTTCGGATTTTTGAATTGTAAAAAAACATGGCCGCCATGGCTAAAAATAGAACAGGGGGGTCAAATACAGTTTTTTGCAAATAACTCAAAAACGGTCACAGATATCAAAATTCTGGCATATGATAAAAGTGATCAGCACCTCAAGATCTACCTGCCCAGAAATTTTCAAAAAGATCCAACAACCAATGTAGGAGTTATTGCCCTTTTTCTGGATTTTTTCAAAATTTTGCACTTATTTAGCCCTATATCTTGAAAACTATACAAGATATTTTAAAAATTCAAATTGCATATGATTAAGCACATCAAGATCTACATTTCATGTAATTAGGTCAAAGCTGTAGAACCATTTCTTTTAGGAGTTATGGCCCTTAAAGCGTCAAAATTTACCATTTTTCATTACTTTTACCCTGAATTTTAAAGATTAACTTGTCTGACACCATTCATCAAACTTCAACCAAACTTGGCACAGTTGTTTAATAGCATTAATGCTACTATTCTGTCGTTCGGATTTTTGATTCGTCAAAAAATATGGCCTCCATGGCTTAAAATAGAACATAGGGGTCAAATTACAGTTTTTTTGCAAATAACTCAAAAACAGTAACAGATATCAAAATTCTGATGGGAGACAAAAGTGGTTAGCATCTCAAGATCTACCTGCTCTGAAATTTTCAAGAAGATCCAAGAAACGACATAGGAGTTATTGCCCTTTTTCTGGATTTTTTCAAAATTTTTCACTTATGTAGCCCTATATCTTGAAAACTATACAAGGTATTTCAAAAATTCAAATTGCATATGATTAAGCACATCAAGATCTACATTTCATGTAATTAGGTCAAAGCTGTAGAACCATTTCTTATAGGAGTTATGGCCCTTAAAGCGTCAATATTTACCATTGTTCATTACTTTTCCCCTGACTTGTCTGAAACGGTAAGACCAACTGCATCTTAACATGGCACACTGTTTGATAGCTTATATGCTACAACTCTATCGTTCAGATTTTTGATTTGTAAAAAAACATGGCCACCATGGCTAAAAATAGAACATAGGGGCAAATTTCATTTTTTTGCTAATAACTCAAAGCTGGTTTCAGATATCAAAATTGTGTAAGAATCAAAAAGTGATCAGCATATTAAGATCTACCTGTCCTGAAATTTCGGAAAAAATCTGACTGCTGATGTGGGAGTTATTGTTCTTTTTCCTTATTTTTGCCAAATTTGCACTTATTAAGCCCAATATCTTGAAAACTAACCAAGATATTTCATAAATTTAAATCCCATATGGTTAAGCACAATAATATCTACAAATATATGTATCTGTGTAGTTCAGGTGAGCGATTCAGGCTCTTGGGAGCCTCTTGTTAATCTTATGACCCTTTCAACGTCAAAAAGATTTTGCCTAATAACCTTTACTTCAGGCACATATGTCAGGTGAGCGATTCAGGCTCCTGGGAGCCTCTTGTTCTAGTTCCTGTGAAGATTTTTAAAATTTTCCTCTATGGTCAATAATATTTCCAAGAAAATTAAATTCCTTGACTTCTTTTAACACTTGATTTTTGTAATAGAAATTATTGCTAGGCTGATTGCCTCCTTGAAAAATTATAATTTTAGTTTTAATTATATTGACACTTAACTGCCATTTAAAACAATAATCTTCTATCTTTTTTAGTGCTGATTGAAGCCCCTTTGCAGATAAAATAATAAGATCATCTGCAAAACTTAATGTATTTTTCTTAGTTCTATCTAGACAGACAGGTTCACAAGATGCATCAAATATTGAATGGAGATCATTTATAAAACAATTAAATAATGTAGGTCTCAAGCTGTCCCCTTGTTTGACACCTCTATTTATTTCAAAGAAATCTGAATGACTATTTTCAATCTTCACTGATGACTCACAGCATCTATACGTGTCTTTTAATACATTAAATAACTTAAGACCAATATCATTTTGTCTCAATTTATAAAGAAGTACGTCATGTCAGACAGTGTCAAAGGCACGGCGCAAGTCAACAAAACACATGTGAATAATTTTGGTTTTTTTTCTTTTTACTAAATACTTAGTAATAATAGATTTTAATATAAATATGTTATCAGTGGTTCTATGATTAAACCGAAACCCAAACTGTTGATCTGCATATTTGTTCTCATAAAGAGTGACAAGTCTAGAATTAATAACAGCACTAAACAGTTTAGCAATACAATTTTGCAGTGAAATTCCTCTATATTTGCTTATTTAGTTTGTCCCCTGATTTGTGAATTAGAATTATAAAAGATTTCCTCCAATTGCTAGGATATTTTCCAGAGTTTAAAATAATATTAAAGAGTTTAGCAATGGCTTTGCAAGTTGCAAGTTTGATAATTTCATTAGAAATCTTATATGGACCATCACTTTTTCCAGTACTTAAGTCTTTTCAAACACTTATTTATTTCAGATATTGTAATACTAGGTTGATCAGTTATTATACCCCCCACTTCAAAAGTGGGGGTATATAGTGATAGGGGTGTCCGTCCGTCCGTCCGTCCGTCCGTCCTTCCGTCCGTCCTTCCTTCCGTTACACTTCAGGGTACCCATCTCTTATCCGCAACTCCTCCTAAACCCCTTGGTGGATTTTCATGAAACTTACACACAATCTTTGTGACATAATGTAGATGTGCACCTACTATTTTAAAATTTGATAAGAACAATTTTGGGGGTGTCCGATAGCAAAACATGGACTTAGCCATTAGGCTACATGGGGGTACCCATCTCTTATCCGCAACTCCTCCTAAACCCCTTGATGGATTTTCATGAAACTGACACACAATTGTTGTGACAAAATGTAGATGTGCATCTACTATTTTAAAATTTGATCAGAATGATTTTATGGGTTTCGCATAGCAAAACATGGACTTAGCCATTCGACTACATGGGGGTACCCTTCTCTTATCCACAACTTGTCCTTAACCCCTTGATGGATTGTCATGAAACTTTTACACAATCTTTGTAACATAATATAGATGTGCACCTACTATTTCAAAGTTTGATCAGAATGATTTTAGGGGTTCCAATAGCAATACATGGACTCAGCCATTCGACTACATGGGGGTGCCCATCTCTTATTCGCAACTCCTCCTAAACCCCTCGATGGATTTTCATGAAACTTACACACAATCTTTGTGATATAATGTAGATGTGCATCTCCTATTTTAAAATTTTATCTGATTAATTTTTTGGGGGGTGGGGGGTATTTATTTGTGAGCTACGGTTCACAGTTTTTCTAGTTTCATTATATAAGGGAGAAAGGTTTGAATCAGATTCAAATTTCTCTTTAAATTCATGATCAAAATCAAGGGTTTCCCCTTGAGTTTTAAAATGATTTGTTAGTTCATTGAAACCAGCTTGTAACTCTATTGAATTACTTGAATCTTCAAATTTAAGAGATTTTACATTTAGTGTCCTTTAATGTAAGAAGTTTGTTAAAAATATCTTTTCTATATAATTGGGATTTTTTCTTAACAAGTTTTTTGCAATCTTTAGAACATTTTAGAAATCTTGTTCTTAATTCCTGGTCATGAGGATTAAGCTTTAATCTGTTACCTAAATATGATACAGTTTTTCTTATATTTCCAAGGCTTCTTTTTCTTTTTCTTTCTTTTCTGGTTAGTTCTTATAACTTTACATGGTCTAGTTGATAGAATTTGGTAAATATTATTTAAGTCAAATTCAGTCTTATTAACACTATCTTCATCATTTTCAAAAAAGATACTCTCAAAATTTATAATTCTATCTATTATATCAGTGTCTTCCAAAGCAGTGTGTAACTTCTGCTTTGAAACTTCTTCCCATTTGTAAATAAAATCTATTGTTTTATTATTATTAATGTTGTTTGATATTTTTTGTTTTTTACATTTATAATGAACAACTATTTGTGAATGATCAGAGAGATAGATGGGATCTAATGTTTGAAAATAATTAGGGCCCCGCAACTTTGTTGCGGACGCTCTATAGTAATCAGTCTGTCCGTCTGTGCGTCCTTCCGTGTGTCAATCCGTCCGTCCGTCCGTCCGTCCGTAACAAATTCAGTTTTCCGGACTTTTTTTCTAAATGCTTATAGATAATGAACTGATTTTTGGTGTGTGAGTTTACCTTGATGAGTTACAGATCAAGTTTGAGTTTCGTGCCAGTCCACAATTTTTTATGGGAGTTATGGCCCTTTGAACTTTGAAAATTCACTAAAATTTCAGTTTTCCGCACTTTTTTTTCTAAACGCTTATAGATAAAATGAACTGATTTTTGGTATGTGAGTTTACCTTGATGAGTTACAGATCAAGTTCGAGTTATGTGCCGGTCCACAAATTTTTATGGGAGTTATGGCCCTTTGAACTTAGAAAATTCACTAATTAATATTAATGAAGAGGATCTTATGGAAGAAGAAAGACCCTTTAATCTTATTAAAAATCCAGTTAAAAAGTCTGTAAAATTGAATGTAAAACAACAATATGATAAAATTATAATAGAAAAACTTAACAAAATAGATGGAAATTCTAAAATTTTTATCTATAGTAAAATTAAAAATGAAATAAAAATGGAGGATTATTTAACAAATTTAAAAAATTTCAATAGCCGCAAAGTGCTTACTAAACTTCGCATTAGTGACCACAATTTAGAAATAGAAGTAGGTCGCTATAAAAAAATTCCCAGAGAAGAAAGAGTTTGTAAAATTTGTAAAACACTGGATGATGAACATCACTTTTTCTTTACCTGTAAAACAAGTAATGATATACGAAATATTTTGTTACGTAACATCGAAAGGTTTTATCCCAATTTTAACCAGCTTAGTTCAATAGAGAAACTTAAAATTGTTCTTGACCCTATATCAGATATCTTGCCCAGCGTTGTCGACTATATAAAGCAATCAATTGAATTGCGAAAATAAGGTCCACACTGGTCACTTATATCTATTATAATTATATATAATTCATTTACATGTTGAATCATTTTGTTCTTATATGTTTTATGTTTGTCATTTTGTCATTTGTATTTGCTGAACCCGTCAGGGTTTTATGTTTTGCAAATAAACTTATCTTTTACTAAAATTTCAGTTTTCTGCACTTTTTTTCTAAACACTTATAGATAATGAATTATTGATTTTTGGTATGTGAGTTTACCTTGATGAGTTACAGATCAAGTTTGAGTTTCGTGCCGGTCCACAAATTTTTATGGGAGTTATGGCCCTTTGAACTTTGAAAATTCATTAAAATTTCAGTTTTCCGCACTTTTTTTCTAAACGCTTATAGATAATGAACTGATTTTTGGTATGTGATTTACCTTGATGAGTTACAGATCAAGTTTGAGTTTCGTGCTGGTCCACAATTTTTTATGGGAGTTATGGCCCTTTGAAATTTGAAAATTCAATAAAATTTTTATGGGAGCTATTGCACTTTGAAGTTAGAAAATCCATTGCAATTTTATTTTCTACACTTTTTTATTGTTCCTTGTAGATAATAAACTGATCAAGTTTAGGTATTCATTTGTTTGACAAATTGTTACCAGTGACTGAAATATGAGGCCGGTAGCGGGGCCCTTGGAGATGGCTATCATCTCCCTGGTATCTAGTTAATATTGTTAATTAGGTCTACACTGGTCAGGGCATAATCAACTACACTGCAACCATTCGGTTTAAAACATGTCATGTTGCCCAGAAGATCACCAACAAAACGTCCATTTAAAATTCTAAGTTGGGAGGCAATGCAAAGATTTAATAATTGTTCGCCCTGTGTATTAAATGTTATATCTAATGAATTTCAATCTATGTGAAAATCGGAATAATAGTCAATAGGTAATACATCATGAACTGATGGATGTATCGTACCTTTCTTTTTCAATAAAATCAAGACGGTTTCCTAGAATTCAAATCCCCAATCAAAAGAACACTTCCAACATTAACAATCTGAGAAATCTCATTTTCTAGATTTATGTAATCATCATCATAATGAGGTGACCCAACAGGTGGTACATAGCAAGGAAGTGTCTGACACAGTTTAGAATAAGTGCTCATAAATTAGCGATAGAGAAAGACAGGTATTTAAATATAAACAAAAATAATCGATTTTGCAAACTTTGTAATACACAGGAAATCGAAGACGAGATACATTTTTTATGCACTGTCCCTCGTACACTGTAGAGCGCGCAAATCTGTTCAGTGAAGTAGAGAAACTTTGCTCAAACTTTCAACACTTGAGCCCCGTTTACACGATCAAAGTTTTCTATCAAAAACTTTGTCCAAGTTTTCTTTGACAAACTTTTTTGACCATGTAAACCTGCATCAAAAACTTTGACAAAGAAATTTGAAGGACTTTGACGGACTTTGACAGAATAGAACCTCATCCTATTTTTCTGAAAACTTGGATGGACTTTGACGGGAATTGACCAATAAGAATAAGTTATTGAACTTATCAGAATATTTTGTAAACAAAAGCACATGGCAAAATGGCAGGAAAGAAAGAAACAACAGAAACAAAATTTCAATGGTAAAAAAAATATTATTGATGCCTTGATGGATTGAAAGAAAATTAATATTAACTATTTTATTTCTCTATAACTGGTCAATTTCTTTTAGAAACGTTTAATCATTCTCATGTAGCTTTTGTAACAGTACTAATATTCATTGGCATTTTCAACTTCTAATTCCTACATCAAAGTGTTTGAGCAACCAGGCCGTGTTGGTCTGATGCAATTTCTATACATCCTAATTTAGAATTAACTGCATATGAAATGATTATGTACTCACATACTACATGTACAATATAGTCCCCACACTGACTTAAGCCACTATAAATAGAAGAAAACCATCAAAAAAGTTTGATCGTGTAAACAGCTACTTTGACAAAGTTTTATTTGTCCAACTTTTTCATCAAAAACTTGGACAAAGATTTTTGATGAAAAACTTTGATCGTGTAAGAGATACAGTTAAGTCTTTCATTTCCTGTATTCCTTTATGTAAATTTGATTTATATAAAATCATTATACCACCACTATAGCGTTTTGATCTGTTCTTTCTATTACGAAATTTTCGAATTTTTCATCATAGGATCAGTGATCATCAGTACCATTCCACGTCTCAAGAAGTATGTTAATATCGTATTTCATACATTTTAAAAAATCATAATCTTTGCATTTGTCTCCCAAACCATTTATATTCTATGAGCCAACTGTAAGTGTATCTAACATGTTCATAATATGAATGTCTAGAATATAATCAAACAATGTTACTGTAATTTCAACCCTGAAAATCATCTGACTAACAGAATATGATTTTTTGAGTGCCCTCAGCGAGGATCGAACTCACAACATTTGGGACATCTACGGCGTATGCGCCTAGCTAACAGAACAGAGGTTGTAACCACTACACCATCCTAGGCTCCTCAAAAGAAGAGCTTTCGTTTAATATGTTACTAATTATTTGTGTTCTATTTACCAACCTCAAAAATTATTCATATTTGTAATGAATAATTCATTTTTTGTTCTAAGTTTCAATTGAAATTTAAATGAACCGAGTAAATAGGATGCATCGACAAATTCCCGCCACAAAACCTTGTCCGTGCTCCTCGACAATGATAAAAACCGCCAAATAATTAAGTGACTAGTTGAAAATTGGGGGGGGGGGGCTTTTCCTGAATAAAAATCTTAATATGTTGTGATGAAAAAATATTATGGCACATGAGGTAAATTATGATAAAGCATAAGCACTGAAGCATGATTTCTGCCACACAAAATATTAAATCGGTTATTATTATTTTTTTAAATGTGACAGCGCCTCTAAAAAATATATACTACATACTTTTCCGCGCTAGAAGTGCGCCATTTTTTTAAAAAGGCACAGGATACGATTACGGCAAATTTATGCAAAACCGTAACAATAAGAATTTCTTATTGTTACGGCAAAGACGAAAATCGGGAACGGATGACGGGACGGAGACCGAATCATTTACGACCGTAACAATAAGAATTAATACGGCAAATAGATAAAGGTCCGTATAGTGACGATATATAAAGAGTGGCATTTTTAAAAAAAATAAATATGTAATCCAAGCGGACAAAAATTCTAATAATCTAAATTTAACTCAAATTTATTTTGATACCGGTAACTTATTGTACATGCGACACAACCAATAAGTGGTTTTCGGCTTTTGTTTTAATACTGCGCATTCCTGCAAACAATTCAAGGCATCCATCACAGACGATGGTAACGATGTATAACAAGTTGTACGTCTACAATTACTTGAGTTTCAAAGCTCGGTCTATGATTTAAATGTTTCCCCAAAAACAAACATTTTGATCCGGTCCGTCCATTGTATAATTTAAGTGTAGGATAATTCTTAAGAACATATAGGAGTGCATACAGAAGAGATCGAGTTCCTTTAGCCGGGGCACTCACTTCGGCCTAAAATTTCATTCAAGAAAGAGAAGAGCACGATGAGCTGAATTATTTTATTCTTTTATTGTTACTTAATTAAATTATTATTAATAATAGCGAAAGAAGTTAACTATAAAATATCCTATCTTTGGTAAATCTTTTATGCCAATTATATCGTCCATGCCGTAAGAATAAGTGCCGTAATTATAAGAAAATTCTTATTGTTACGGTCATAAATGATTCGGTGTCCGTCCCGTCATCCGTTCCCGATTTTCGTCTTTGCCGTAACAATAAGAATTTCTTATTGTTACGGTTTTGCCGTAATCGTATCCTGTGCCTTTTTTAAAAAACAAGACCTCAAAGTTAAATGGTCGGTAAAATATATCAAATAAATAAAGATCAAATAAAATAGGAGATAAAATTTTCATTTTGACTGAAGTTAGTTTAATTAGGGAATTAAAGTAACGCTTATTTTTGCGCTTATTTCAGATTTCCATACCGGAGTTGTACAAATGTATTAGCCATGTTGTTTTCGCGCAAAGCTAGGGAAAAATATGTATTTTCTAAAGGTGTCACGACAAAATATTTTTTTTTCCTTATATTGGCATTACTAGTTCTTAATCACTACTTTATCAGTAGGACAGAAATCCTTCTTCTGAATATTTTTTACTTCATCTTTGCTGTCAAAATATTTTTTCATTGAAGATAATATCTAGAATATTTGTAAGAAGAAACAAGCCCATTTTCATGTTAAATGGTCGGTCCCTTGATAGTTTTTGCGAAATATAGAGCCTAAATACTTTTTTGCACACTAAGGCGCGCAATTTTGCATTTTTTGGGGGGGGATTTGCAACAAATCTGCCATTCTACCGTGTCCCTCTGCATTTTATTTCCCGATTTTTGGCATACTGCCTTTTCATTCTTAATTTCACCCCCCACCCTTTAAAACTAATAGTTGCTATTTGACTCAAACTTTAAACAGCAACAGAATTCCTGGGCGGTCCCCGCCGACCGACAAAAAATCTAAGTCCACTTATCATGCTTATAAAGTAAAAGAAAAGTAGAAAAGCGACAGACCTGAAAACGCTTCAAAGCTCTTACCATATGAGATACTTACTTGAAGCAGGAACATTATATAAACATGTTTTAAAATGTTCCTGCTTGAAGTTACATTATAAATGCATTCGAAAAGTATTAGCTGAAAAATTCGTTACGATTTGTTTTTCGTGGCGACACCATTTGCGAAGATGGTCTAAACAAAACCTTCTCATACAACAGAGGGGACAAAAAAGGTTGTATCATGTACCATGATATACGTTAAAGACTCTTCTATAAACGTTTTTTAGCCGTCACCAACTGCGAGTGTTGTTTCGTATAGTGTTGTCTGAGGTTCTTTCTTGTTGAATTGAAATTTTATCGATTTGTAATATTTGAGTATTGTATTATTATCAATTGGGGGGGGGGGGGGCAAAAAACTTGTTTAACCCCGCCACATTTTATATGTGCCTGACCTAAGCCAGGAACCTTTGTCAAAACTTTTGTTTTGTCTTTGTTGTTTTTATGTTTTCTGTTCCTTGTTTAAGAAGGGGGTCTATCAGTGACTATTTCAGGACTAGATTTGAATTATATGCATTTTATTTAGACCTTGTGTCAGTTGCAGAACCGCGAGCAGCGCCTACTGGTCCCGTTGAAGGCTGCTGACGGTTGCCCATTGTGGTTTTTCTGAATTGCCACTTGATTGTGGGCTGTGTCGCGTACACTTATTCCACATCTCATAATTTTCTATTTGTTCTTAATTCAGAAATGGGCCGGTTTTTCGCTGATATTTTGGGGATTAGTATTGGATCTTGTACAGTGCAGCAGCTTTTTTGTCTTGGACCAATGCAAGACGGCCAGAACCGACCTCTGGTCATGTTGAAGACTGCAGGTTGTTTTTCATTGTGAATTTTTTAATTGCTGTTAGTTTATGTTTGTTAAATCGTGAACACTTATACCACATCTGATTAGCGTCAACCCTCTGTAGAGTTCGATATAAGAAGGCTCTATGGAGGCTGCTACAAAGGCAACACACATGTCCGAACTCGAATAATTCAAGACCTTTCGGTCTTCTTGTACTTCAGCGAAACAGGTTAATGTAGCGACAACAGGGAGTGAAATATATAACGACTGTATTAAATTTGGGCTACACTAGAGAGGGATTCACCTAAGCATAAAACTTGTTTCCCCAACCAAGAATAAATAACTATGTTCAACCGTTAAGGAGAAGCTGTTTTGCTTATCGCAACCAAATGTCGTTTATTTTCAATCCAGGACCAATTGCAAAACAGCGAGCAGCGACCGCTGGTCTATTTAATTGAAGGCTGCTGGCTGTTTTTCGTTGTGATTTTTTATAAATTGTTATTGTTAATTATGTAGGTGTTGTCTCGTACACTTATTCCACATCTCAGACTCATTATCTTTTATTCAGCAAAAGAGGACAAAACAAAACACTTTGAAAAACCATCTTTTCTACTCACTTGAGAGAAAACTTTAACTTCATAGGGCAAGTGTTGTAAAAATGAAACCAGAGGGGTTTGATATTCATAATATTCTCAATGATTTATGAGCTTTTCTGAACAAATTGAGATTAGCAAAACGATAATACTAAAGTAGGAGTGGACTGGGAAGTTTCATTTTAAGACAATAAACATCAAGGTTGTGTAATGCTACATACACCAGTGTTATGGAGATATTTCACAACAAATCTTTATACAATTTATAGTATAAAATAAAGCTTTGTATGCTTAAAAATGTGAGAAACAGAAATAGATTTTATTGTGTCCCATATCTGTCCTTTATGTTCACAGTCAGCATCACCTAACAAGAGGCTCCCAGGAGCCTGAATCGCTCACCTGACATACGTGCCTGACGTAAAGGTTATAAGGCAAAATCAATTTAACGTTGAAAGGGTCATAAGATAAATAAGGCGGTCATCTGACAATATGGTGGATCTAAAGGTGCTGATCACTTTTGTTCTCGATCAAAATCTAAAAATCTGTCACCCTTTTTAGCTCACCTGACCCGAAGGGTCATGTGAGCTATTGTCATCACTTGGCGTCCGTCGTCCGTCCGTCGTCCGTCGTCCGTCGTCTGTCGTCCGTCGTCCGTCGTCCGTAAACTTTTTAAAACGTTAACTCCTCTGACACCATAAGTCCAATTGCAACCAAACTTGGTATGGTTGTTCATTAGCATTTGGTGCTTAGAACTGATGTGGGGATTTTTGATTCGTCGTAAAACATGGCTGCCATGGCTAAAAATAGAACATAGGGGTAAAATGCAGTTTTTTGCAAATAACTCAAAAACGGCTACAGATATCAAAATTCTGGCATAGGGTTAAAGTGATCAGCACCTCAAGATCTACCTATCCTGAAATTTTGAAGAAAATCCAACGACCCATGTAGGAGTTATTGCCCTTTTTGTGGATTTTTTGCAAATTTTGCACCTGTTTAGCTCAATATCTTGAAAACTATACTAGATATTTGAGAAATTTATTAATAATAATTGCATATTGTTAAGCACATCAAGATCTACAAAATATGTAACAGGGTCAACGTTGTAGGACCTTTCCTTTTAGGAGTTATTGCCCTTAGAACGTCAGAATTTAGCATTTAAACAGCATTTCCTCATTACATTGAAAACGTTAACTCCTCTTACACTTTAAGTCCAAATGGAACCAAACTTGGTATAGTTGTTTATTAGCATTAGGTGTATAGAACTGATGTGGGGATTTTTGATTGGTTGTAAAACATGGCTGCTGTGGCTAAAAATAGAACATAGGGGTAAATGGCAGTTTTTTGCAAATAACTCAAAAATGGCTACAGATATCAAAATTTTGATTGGGAACAAAAGTGATCAGCACCTCAAGATCTACCAGCTCTGATATTTTGAAGAAAATCCAACTACCCATGTGGGAGTTATTGCCCTTTTTTTGGATTTTTTGCAAATTTTGCACCTGTTTAGCTCAATATCTTGAAAACTATACTAGATATTTTGAGAAATTTAAATTGCATATTGTTAAGCACATCAAGATCTACAAAATGTGTAATAGGGTTAACGTTGTAGGACCTTTCCTTTTAGGAGTTAATGCCTTTAGAACGTCAAAATTTAGCATTTTAACAGCATTTCCTCATTACATTGAAAATGTTAACTCCTCTGACACTTTAAGTCCAAATGGAACCAAACTTGGTATAGTTGTTTATTAGCATTCGGTGCTTAGAACTGGTGTGGGGATTTTTGATTGGTCGTAAAACATGGCCGCTGTGGCTAAAAATAGAACATAGGGGTAAATGGCAGTTTTTTGCAAATAACTCAAAAACGGCTACAGATATCAAAATTTTGATTGGGAACAAAAGTGATCAGCACCTCAAGATCTACCAGCTCTGATATTTTGAAGAAAATCCAACAACCCATGTGGGAGTTATTGTCCTTTTTTTGGATTTTTTGCAAATTTTGCACCTGTTTAGCTCAATATCTTGAAAACTATACAAGATATTTGAGAAATTTAAATTGCATATTGTTAAGCACATCAAGATCTACAAAATTTGTAACTGGGTCAACCTTGTAGGACCTTTCCTTTGAGGAGTTATTGCCCTTGGAACGTCAAAATTGAGCATTTTAACTGCATTTCCTTATATTGAAAATGTTAACTCCTCTGACACTTTAAGTCCAAATGGAACCAAACTTGGTATTATTGTTTATTATTACCGGTATTAGGTGTATAGAACTGTTGTGGGGATTTTTGATTGGTTGTAAAACATGGCCCCTGTGGCTAAAAATAGAACATTAGGTTAAACTGCATTTTTTTTGCAAATTACTCAAAAAGGGTGACAGATTTTTTGATTTTGATTGAGAACAAAAGTGATCAGCACCTTTAGATCCACCATATTGTCAGATGACCCCCTTATCAATCTTATGCCCCTTTCAACTTTAAATAGATTTTGCCTTATAACCTTTACTTCAGGCACATATGTCAGGTGAGCGATTCAGGTTCCTGGGAGCCTCTTGTTGAGTTATTTGCAAAAAAAATGCAGTTTAACCTAATGTTCTATTTTTAGCCATAGCGGCCATATTTTACAACCAATCAAATATCCTCACGACAGTTCTATACACCTAATAATAATAAACAATAATACCAAGTTTGGTTCCATTTCGACTTAAAGTGTCAGAGGAGTTAACATTTTCAATTTAAGGAAATGCAGTTAAAATGCTCAATTTTGACGTTCCAAGGGCAATAACTCCTCAAAGGAAAGGTCCTACAACGTTGCCCCTGTTACAAATTTTGTAGATCTTAATGCGCTTAACAATATGCAATTTAAATTTCTCAAATATCTTGTATAGTTTTCAAGATATTGAGCTAAACAGGTGTAAAATTTGCCAAAAATCCACAAAAAGGGCAATAACTCCTACATGGGTTGTTGGATTTTCTTCAAAATTCCAGAGCTGGTAGATCTTGAGGTGCTGATCACTTTTGTTCCCAATCAAAATTTTGAAATCTGTCACCGTTTTAGAGTTATTTGCAAAAAACTGCCATTTACCCCTATGTTCTATTTTTAGCCACAGCGGCCATGTTTTACGACCAATCAAAAATCCCTACATCAGTTTTATACACCTAATGCTAATAAACAACTATACCAAGTTTAGTTCCATTTGGACTTAAAGTGTCAGAGGAGTTAACGTTTTCAATGTAATGAGGAAATGCTGTTAAAATGCTCAATTTTGACGTTCTAAGGGCAATAACTCCTAAAAGGAAAGGTCCTACAACGTTGACCCTATTACATATTTTGTAGATCTTGATGTGCTTAACAATATGCAATTTAAATTTCTCAAATATCTAGTATAGTTTTCAAGATATTGAGCTAAACAGGAGCAAAATTTGCAAAAAAATCCTCAAAAAGGGCAATAATTCCTACATGGGTTATTGGATTTTCTTCAAAATTTCAGAGCTGGTAGATCTTGAGGTGCTGATCACTTTTGTTCCCTATCAAAATTTTGAAATCTGTCACCGTTTTAGAGTTATTTGCAAAAAACTGCCATTTACCTCTATGTTCTATTTTTAGCCACAGCGGCCATGTTTTACAACCAATCAAAATCCCCACATCAGTTCTATACACCTAATGCTAATAAACAATTATACCAAGTTTGGTTCCATTTGGACTTAAAGTGTCAGAGGAGTTAACGTTTTCAATGTAATGAGGAAATACTGTTAAAATGCTAAATTTTGACGTTCTAAGGGCAATAACTCCTAAAAGGAAAGGTCCTACAACGTTGACCCTGTTACATATTTTGTAGCTCTTGATGTGCTTAACAATATGCAATTTAAATTTCTCAAATATCTAGTATAGTTTTCAAGATATTGAGTTAAACAAGTGCAAAATTTGCAAAAAATCCACAAAAAGGGCAATAACATGGGTTGTTGGATTTTCTTCAAAATTTCAGGGTAGGTAGATCTTGAGGTGCTGATCACTTTTACCCTATGCCAGAATTTTGATATCTGTAGCCGTTTTTGAGTTATTTGCAAAAAACTGCATTTTACCCCTATGTTCTATTTTTAGCCATGGCGGCCATGTTTTACGACGAATCAAAAATCCCCATATCAGTTCTAAGCACCGAATGCTAATGAACAACCATACCAAGTTTGGTTGCAATTGGACTTATGGTGTAAGAGGAGTTAACGTTTGAAAAAGTTTACGGACGGACGACGGACGACGGACGACGGACGGACGACGGACGCCAAGTGATGACAATAGCTCACCTGAAAAAGCACAACATTTGAATTAAAAGAAAAACAAATTTTATATTATGAATACCATGAATATGTGTAAACTTTTGCTGATATTGAGTGTCATTAGTCTTTTGCATTTAATCTGACTGTAACATGCATGTTGTTTGTATGATTTTATATATGACATTGCTATGTGGACACAAATTTGGCCTTGTTAAACTCTGTTGTTATTGAACAGCTGTCTTTAGAGCTAGACAGCGTATGTAATCTGTCAGTGACTTTAATTTTTTTCTGTCTGTCTACATATCTTGCAAGTAACTTATATTTTTTAATTGTCAAATTTTAATAATGAGAACTTATTGCTACATGCTTGTGACATTTATAACGTCATTTGTATAGAATCTATACCAATGACAAATTGAGAATTATTTTAGTGCATGGTCATGACATATCAGTCAAGCTAGGTACATGTACCTCTCTTTTTACATATTTATTTACATTTTGTATATATCAAAATAAAGAACCATGCTACATGTAAATTGACCTGCGTAATAACCGTAATAACCGACATGTTAAGGAAACAGGGAGCAAAATAATTTACTTACTTCAAATACAATGCACTATGGAGTACACATCTCCTACGTGACCTTGATGTTCAACTATACATGTAGATAAAGTAAACAAATATGGATGATTATTAGCATAACAAAAGAAATGACAGCACGTGCAAGCCGTGTCGGAATTACAGCTTTGCAAAATGTTTTTATAATGAATAGTATACCAATGTGTTATAAAATAGTATTTTATAACTTGTCATAACAAAATTGCTAAAATTTTCGCTGAAACCAGTGATTTCCATATTGCCAAGTCTTGGCAATATGAACACAAAAGAAAACATGTAAACATTGCAACTGAAACCCTGATTTACTTTTAATGCAATTACGAGTATTGAATGGTAGATTTATTTGTGATTCACTGGGTAATATGACTTGTTAGAAACCTTGTAGATGTAGTACTATTGATTATGCTCTGACCAGTGTGGATCTTATAAACTCAGTTAACTTTTTCCAAGTCTTAGATCCAACATATTTATCTGATCATGCTCAAATTGTTGTACATTTAAAGAGTAATATAAACATTTCTAATATAAGAAAAAACTATAAAGCAAATGTGATAGATGAAACTTATAAATGGGAACAAAGTATCTCCAAAAATAAATTATATATAGCCCTAGAAGATAAGAATATTAGAGATGGAATACTTAATTATGAGTCGACACTGTTTGAAAAAAAATATTTCAGGGGTAGAAAAAGCTGAATTTCAATTAAATAAAATATTTAAAACTTTAACTTTACATTCTTGTAAAGTTATTAAACCTAAACCTAAAAAGAAAGCAAAAAAGAAAAAGCCATGGGAAGACCAAGAATTTACTGATTTGAAAAAAACTATAGTATCTATAGCCAAAATATTAAGAAAACAACCTTACAATTTAGCTTTGAGACAAAATTTTTTAAAACATTCTAAACAATGTAAAAAACTAATAAAAAAGAAAAGAAAATTATTCATTGAAAATCTATATGAAAAACTTACAAATCTAAGAGATTCAGATCCTAAACAATATTGGAAAATTTTAAAATCACTTAAATATGAAGATACTAATAAATCTATTGAACTTCAAGCTGGTTTTCCTGAAATTGTTGAACACTTTAAACAACAGGGACAACCTTTAAATTATGATACAGAATTTAAAAAAACAGTAGAAGATGAAGTTTTTTCCAATGAATTAGATGATATCTCTTATAATGACTTAACAGACAAACCTTTCACTATTTGTGAGATTAATAAGTGTATCAAAAAACTTAAAGCTGGTAAGAGTGCTGGTCCTGATCAAATCAGTAATGAAATTATTAAATACAGTGGAGTAGTAACATGTAAAGCAATAACTAAACTTTTTAACTTAATACTTGATTCAGGTAAATATCCATCCAGCTGGAGGAAATCTTTTATTATACTTCTCCACAAATCTGGAGACAAATTAGATATAAACAATTATAGAGGAATATCTCTTCAAAACTGCATAGCTAAGCTATTAAGTGCAGTTATGAATTCTAGAATAGTAAACTTCTATATTAGAAAAAAATTGTTATGCAACAATTTGGATTTAGGAAAAATCACAGGACCACAGATAGTATTTTCATTCTAAGATCATTAATGATTAAATATCTCACAAAAAATAAGAGCAAAATTTATTCCTGTTTTGTTGATTTTCGCAAAGCATTCGACACAGTTTGGCATGGAGGTTTATTATATAAATTAAAGAAAGAAAAAGTAGGAAAAAAACTATTTGAAGTGATTAAAGACATGTATGATAAATGTGAGTCCTCTATAAAAATAGAAAATGAACACTCTGAGTTCTTTGAGGTAAATACAGGAGTGAAACAGGGAGATAGCTTAAGTCCAACCCTGTTTAACTGCTTTATAAATGATATTCACTCCATTTTTGATAAGACATGTGATCCTGTCCATCTAGATGAGTTTTCAATTAATAGTCTAAGCTTTGCTGATGATCTGATTATATTCTCAGAATCTCAAAGAGGCCTTCAGATAGCTTTAAATAAACTAGAAAATTATTGTCATAAATGGCAATTAACTGTTAATAAAAATAAAACTAAAGTTATGATATTTCATGGCGGAAATAACTTGTGTCAAGCAAAGTTTCTCTATCAGAACTCAACTCTGACAGAAGTACAAGAATATACCTTTCTAGGCAATACTATTGACAGAAAGGGTAGATTTAAAAGATCTATGCAAGAACTTACAAAGAAAGGGCTAAAGGCCTTCTTTTCTTTGAAAAAATATATGTGTAATTTCCAACATGTCCCAGTTGACTTATCTTGTAAGCTTTTTGATTCTTTAATAAGACCTATAATTCTGTAAGTAGTGAAATCTGGTATATGGAAGAATATTTTCCAGTATATAAAGCAAAAAACAGGGCTAGAACCAATGGAAATAGATGTGACATTTTATCATTGACTGACAGATCTAGTATGGAAAAACTTCATCATAAGTTTTGTAAATCTGTTCTTGGAATCAAGAAAACATCCAGCAATATTGCAGCAAAATCAGAGTTGGGTAGACTTCCCCTTGACTCATTTATTAAAACACAAGTTTTACTATATTATACCCGCATTAACTGTAAAGAAATTAATCCACTGGTTAAAGATGCACTTCTAGTGAACAAGACCTTGTCACAAGAAGGCATTTATTCTTGGTATACTTTTGCTAAAGAAGTACTTGATGAATTTGATATTAATGAAGAGGATCTTATGGAAGAAGAAAGACCCTTTAATCTTATTAAAAATCCAGTTAAAAAGTCTGCAAAATTGAATGTAAAACAACAATATGATAAAATTATAATAGAAAAACTTAACAATCTAAAATTTTTATCTATAGTAAAATTAAAAATGAAATAAAAATGGAGGATTATTTAACAAATTTAAAAAATTTCAATAGCCGCAAAGTGCTTACTAAACTTCGCATTAGTGACCACAATTTAGAAATAGAAGTAGGTCGCTATAAAAAAATTCCCAGAGAAGAAAGAGTTTGTAAAATTTGTAAAACACTGGATGATGAACATCACTTTTTCTTTACCTGTAAAACAAGTAATGATATACGAAATATTTTGTTACGTAACATCGAAAGGTTTTATCCCAATTTTAACCAGCTTAGTTCAATAGAGAAACTTAAAATTGTTCTTGACCCTATATCAGATATCTTGCCCAGCGTTGTCGACTATATAAAGCAATCAATTGAATTGCGAAAATAAGGTCCACACTGGTCACTTATATCTATTATAATTATATATAATTCATTTACATGTTGAATCATTTTGTTCTTATATGTTTTATGTTTGTCATTTGTATTTGCTGAACCCGTCAGGGTTTTATGTTTTGCAAATAAACTTATCTTGTTATTATAAACTAGATAACGTTTTACCTTTAACCATTATCTAAAGGGCTATGTGGTTTTTATTTAAAAAACCATAAAAGATCAAATCAAAATCAGCGATATAAAAAGGTCTTACCAAGAATTGACATCATGGGGGTAATGTTTAACCAAAGACGGTATGAGAAGCTGTAAAAAGTATACCCAATAATATACAAAAGTCGTAAAATACTACCATTTTAAAATAAATTTTCAAAAGAACCTACCTATTTTTTTTGGCACATTCACGTACACCTTTATATAGTAAGTTAAAACAAGGAGTCTGTGAACCACTGCTCACTCAGTATACCCTCGCTACTCCCTTATTGAGTCAGTAAAAAGGAAGTAGATATCTGGTAGGCCTTATTTTTTTATTCCCAATTCAAGTCCCTCTAAGAAACATTTCAACAATTTACCAGTTATGTTGAAAATTGAGGAAGTCAGTAAACAGGAAGTTGATACCTAACAGACCTTATTTCGGTACTTGCGATCGAAGACCTGTTTAACATACTGAAGTCATATTTCAAAATAAATCAAATATTTTACATTTCTTGAGAAATAAAATCATTCATTAGATATCAATGCAAACTTGCATTAGATGAATACAAATACAATTCAAATGAAGTAGTCTCTTGTAATAGTAATATTCAGTATATTTTGTATTTTTTAGGTTTACTAATGTAGTAGCAAAATGGCCAGGTAGTACCCATGACAGCTTCATTTGGAATAGTTGCGAGTTGAATGATGAGTTCCAAAGGCAGAATGTAGAAGGATGGCTTCTTGGGGATTCTGGATATCCTCTGAAACCATGGCTTTTGACACCATTCCTAACACCATCTTCACCAGCAGAAGAGAAGTACAACAAGGCACATGCAAAAACAAGGGGTGCAGTTGAGAGGGCATTTGGTCTACTTAAGTCAAGATTTAGGTACATGTATAAAATTACAACCCTGTAAGGCTAGTTTTAACCTCAATTGATTAAAAATTACAAAGTCTATGTCAGACATAACTGCTTGTACATTTAGAAGATGCAAAATATTAAACATGTTCATATTTATAACCAGATTTATAATGATGAAAAAAGCACTGAATGCCCATTGGTACCTCTTTACTTCTTACAAAATACAAATAGCCAATCATCTTGTGAAGCATTATTGTCACTTAGTTGGAATGGACTTTTACCATTCTTCTGCAAGTGATCATTCATGCAAAAAATGTAGGTCATAGCAAGCATTCAAAGCATGCACTGTCCTTAACATCACCATACAAATATGATTGATGAGGCACTTGGGTAACCATTGGCATAGTAAAACCTATAAGAATATAACTTTGAAAGAACTAATGCAGTTATTTATACAATTATTCCACATCTCATTATCATTTATCAATGTCTTAAAAAGCAAGATTACTGATAACTATTTCTTATTTTTTAGATGTCTGCACAAGACTACAGGATGTTTGCATTTTAGTCCCCTTAAAAGCAGCAAGATAACTGTGGCATGCTTCATCCTTCACAACCTTTGCATTGAAAGATCGATTCCTCAGCTTGATGAGATACTGGATCTGAATGAGGAAAACAACAACCTACAAGATGACCTTCCAGTAGATGGACAGACAGGGATAAATGCCAGAGCCACCTTAGTTCGACTCAGATTCACATAACTTCAAAATATGAATTGAACTATAAAATATAAAGATATTTAAGTTTCATATAAGTTTTATGATTCTGATTTCATTTTTTCTGCAATTATTTGCAAAAATTTGTTTTGTTGTTCTAGAAGTTCAATTTTTCTTTTTTTCAACACCAGTTTCTCTTCCTCCATTTCAATTAGTCTGTCTGTTGCATTTGATGGCTCTCTTTTTGATTTTCCTACAAAACACAATATACTGTATCTTATACATCAAAATCATGAATAACGTAAAATTAAAATTGTTTCTGTTAAAATCAACTGTTTTAAGTGTTTTAATATACAATTATTCCAACCTATTTACATTTTAAGATCTACATACATAAATAATAATGAGATGAAGAATAAGTGTATGCGACACAACATAAATACACCAGTGACAATTTATACAAAAGTTTCTTTTTGAAAAAACCATCCAACTTGATTCAAACTAAAACAAATGAATACTCAGAAATTATGAAACCATATTATACCATAAATTTAATAACTTAACTTGAAAATTTCATTGCATTTGTTTTGACACTTACTTGCAGAAAACGTTTCTTTACTTATTGAGTTTGCAGAGGACCTTTCTTAACTTATTTGGTTTACTGGAAAAAAAGAAAACTTAATATGAATAGAAAACTTAGATGACAGTGAAATTGAATGCTTTATCTCACTATTGACAAATATTTTGTTTTTGTTCTAAACTTATAGTCCTTTTTAGAAGTTATTTTCCGGACGTTTGCACCAAAAATCTTTTAATTATGCACTTCAGGTTTACAACTTCTAGGTCGACCTCGGCATTAAAAAAAGTAACAAAAAATCATCAACTTGTTAAAACATTTAATATCTGTCTGCCAAAGTTTGAAACTATTTGAATACACGTTAACATCTACAATATCACTCCAAACCAGTTGATTTTTATCGGGGAGGGTAAATTACGCCAATAACGGATAGGGATAAATTGATGTTTTCCTTAGCTCAACATTGTTTAAATCATGTGGCCAACAGGCAAAGGGAAACATATGTAAAGAAGATATATAAATGTATTGCAATATAAAAGTCTTGTGGCATCAAAAAAGATATTTGATTGTGGCAAATTGGCTTACTGGGAGAAAACAACACATGTATTCAGATTTGGTGGTAAAACTCACATGCTTTGGGATTTTCACATACTGATGCTGCTGGAATTTCTCTTCTTGCATCACCACTTGGAAACATGGCATTTCTTGTCTTGGTAGAGCTTGAATAATCATCAGTAACTGAAAATAATGGTGTTCATAATTGGAACACATAGAATTAAGCAAGGCCAGAGATGAACATGACAACCTTGAGAAAATGTACAAGAAATGGTGATGAGTTAAAAAATATATACAGGCTGTATAAATAATTAAATTTACTTATTATTTATGAGAGGAATTAAAATAATTCAGAGATTGGCAATTTCAAAGTGGAATTATTTATTGGACATTAGTGTGGTTGTCTGGTAAATTCTAGTCATAGTTTGTGCAACATATTTGTATTGTGTTTGTGCTGATTTGTTTATTCATACATTCATTCCTCTTATTATTTCTCTTATTATTTATATTTAAACGAGAATGATGAGGCATAAAAAAACCCAAAATATAAGTGAAGAGTAATTGCAGAGAAAACTTATGCAAATATTTTCACTTTGTAAAATCCAACAAAAAATTGCCTAAAACTAAAACTCTTACATATGATTTCTTTGCCGGTGCACAAGTCGATCAGTACATCTGATGCATCAACAAATACATCCTGGCAAGTTTCAGCTGAAAAAAAGCAGTAACTTGTAATTTTGAGAAAAGATTTTTACAAAACAAAATTAGTATTCAAAAATTGACATTTGAACAGACATGGCTTCTTAAAACCTCCTGTAGTTCTGCGAGTTGAAGGTGTAAACTGATCCTTGCATGAAGCATGTAAGCCTTGTAGTATAGCAGTTTACACTTCTGTATGGAATGGAGAATCCATCGATGAGATAGGTACACAAGGAATACCAGCTGCTTAAGGTGTCTCGAGGCTATTAAACTGAGAATATTTTTGCATATATTGATATTTTGTATAAATTGATTTTAAAATAAATGTTCTTGGCAAACAAAAACTATATATAATTATACATTTTCATCAAATTAGGAGCAATAATAACAAATGAGAATTCCATTTTATATGGCACAAAATGCCACCCTCAACTTGCAATGATGTGTGATTGTTTGCTTTGTGTTATTAAAGCCTCCTTGTAACTAAAGTTATATAAGTGCTGTTCCTTTGCTTTGTTTCATTTCAATAAATATAAATATAATGTCATATTTTGTTCCACATATATACTCCATATCCCCTTCTTTTTAGATTTATATGTAGCAACAAAACTAATTTTGTATTGCACGATTTGGATACATGTACTTACATACTGATAAAGATCCATTTGATGGCAATTCTGCTGCATTCAATGCCAAGATAGAACTAGAAGCTATTGAATAAAACAATATCAAATACAAAAATAAATATTATAATTCATGCAATTTAATTCTATAAATCAATTATAATTAATAATACATGTATTATGTTTTATTATTTTCATTTGTGTTTTAATTATTGCTATAAAAATAATCTTAGTAAATGCTTTTTAATTAAATACCCGAAAGATCCAGAATCCCCCTAACACAAATATCTAGTGTGATTCTGGATTCCACTGAAAAATCAGGAGGATCCAGAATCTTCCTAGGACAAATATGGATATCTCAATTTCTCCTAGGACAAATTGGAATTATGATTTGCACTGGTTTAAATCCAGGGCAAATCAAAATTTCAATTTGTCCTAGGAGAAATTGGAATTCCAATTTGCCCTAGGAGGATTCCAGATCTTCCTGGATTCCAATTTGCCCTGTAACATATACATAATATAAATGTTATTAACAAAGTTGTTGTTAGTATCACTGACTATTAAACATGCTAAATGTAAAAATCATTAAAAATTACTTAGGTCAAACCATCTCACATGTCAGAAACAAAATGACTTGTTGGTCGAAAATTATATATATTCATTTATGCAGTTTATAACATTGCTTACCTTCACAAATTGATTCTGTCAGGCTCTGCTTACATGTATTTGCTAAAATTTATAAGCAAATTTATTAAATACATGTTTATATTTGATGTCTTCTTTGACTGAACTTGTTTCTTGCTCTTGACAAATAGTGTATACTGAAAATCAACATATTGTTTAGCTCTATTATATACATGTATATTCTTTTTTTTCTTGTGTTTTGTGTTTTTTCCCTTTTTACTGTAACCTTCCAATACCTAATGTCTTTATACTTTTACTTGCATTCAATATAAAGTTAATTAATTTTTGTAGGCACTGCATGTACATTGTACTTTTTTTTTCAACATGTTCAAGTTTAAATATCAAATTCAAAAGACAAAATATGGAATAAAGACTTACAACTGTAGGTGTCAATTCCACCAACTATTCCTTGTGTCAGGACTTTTGGAATAAAAGATAGGACCTGAAAATAAAAATCATTTGCATGTATTTTAATAAATTTTCTAAATGTAAATTTAATTATTTGTGATATACATGTACAATGCTTGTATATCAGACCTGTCAAGTGTCACACAACTCGCTTGAGACTCACGCATCTAATTGGCAATTTAGCGGCAAATTTCTTTGACCTTTGAATTTTTTCCTTTGATCATTCAATTTTTGGACAAATCTCACTCAAGCAGCTCACAAAAACTTGATAGCCCAGGTATATTAGCTTTATCAAATGGTCAATCTACAAAATTTGAATATATACAGTACACATGAAACCGAAACAAAAATATTTCTAAAATTGTTTTTTTATTGACTTTAACATATAATTAAGAATAAAAACAGCAGAAAAGTATTTGCTAATAAGACACCTTTTCTTCAATGCCATTTAGAGGTGGAGGAGCAAGACCACCACCTGTCTGTCTGTTTGCCCTCTGACGGTCTGCCTCCTTCTTTTTGGTCTTAAGCTGCAGGTCCTG
Organism: Arcuatula senhousia; assembly: GCA_963971305.1. Lineage (NCBI taxonomy): Eukaryota > Metazoa > Mollusca > Bivalvia > Mytilida > Mytilidae > Arcuatula > Arcuatula senhousia. The sequence goes on from CAXARO010001785.1 coordinate 68,039, forward strand.
CCATTTATGCTTGACTTCTGCAAGTGTCCTTAAGCATGGACTAATTGCATTTACCCTGAAAAAATAAATAAGTCAGTATTCAGGCGCGTAGCAACCCGTACGCAAAAACGCAGTTGCGTACACATGGTCAAATCAGCAAAAATAAAAAATACTGTTTTTAAATCAAATTTAGCAAGACATCGTTGCTTTTCACCCTTTCTCCACTGGCCACTATCACCCCCTACAGAATTGTTGATAAAAAATATTACCGTGATTTTTACCCACCTTTCTTGTTCGTATTTACTGATTTTGTCTCTGCCCTTTCGGACTTTTGACATTCGGATATCCCATTGGTACCTCTGCTTCCTTGCTATTTACAATCTTTTTATACATGTACCTCCGCTTGAAAGTGTATATGTAACTACTTTTGAAAGGGTGAACCATTGTAGGCACGCCCGTTAGCATTCCACCCAATATCTCGGGGTATATCGTTTCCTAATCCTCAACTCATACACATGGATTTTCGTGAAACCCAGTTTACACAATTTTTGTAACTAATGTAGCTGTGCACATCCCATGTTGAAAGTTTGTCTGCTTTATCTTAGGGGTGCGAGTGGTTCTTACATGTATTTGTGTGTGCAGTTTTCCATTTTTATTAAGTACTACAGGGGCATAAAAATTTCAAAATCCATAACACCAAGACGAAGCCATGGCCAGGGGATCGAAATCCCGTATTTTCAGTATAGGATCACATTATGTTTCCTATAAATATTCGATGATCAAAGTTCCCATAACAGATCACAGAATTCCATAAGGACAGAACACAGCTACAGCTAGGAGGTAGACTGAGTAACATAAACATTGTTATTTCAGTGACTCTCTACCTTTCCATATCTTTTTTTGGATCTACATAAAAATTGTATGCACTGCTTTAACTTGAAAATATAAATTCAAAAATAAATTTGTTGACTTGTTTAATTATAAATAAAATCGTTGTGCGGCATTTACGTTTGGCATTTTTAATGAAAATGAAAAAAATACCGTCTTGAATACAAACATTCATAGGTCAAGAATCTCTACAGTATAGGAAACTTAAAACCATGACTACACAGAGTTCTAATTTCTTATAAAATTAAACAACTATACAAAAAATATCGATTTTATTTAAGTCTGTATTAAGGGACCGACCATGCAGCTTGTAGGAAGGAGGCATGTTTTTTTTTCTAATCAGATTTCGTTCTCGCGCAAGGAAAAACAATTTATTTATTTTCAAATAGAACATGAGATTTTAAGTAAGTGTATACGACACAACCTGCATATTTAGTAAGCGGCAATTTAAAACAACCAACCGCCTTCAATGTTGGCATGACAATTTTTTTTTCATAATAAGCATTATTTTATATATCAGCAAACCTTTTGCAAAGTTTTTTTCCCTAAAAACTTCAGCTGACAGAATATTTTTTGTACTCAAAATATTTTTTAGGAATAACCAAGGCCCACCTTTCAAGTTAAATGGTCTGTTCCTTATCACGGAAAACAGCGATTTTAGCCTTCGTTTTTGCTAAATCCAAGGAGCTTCCGGGGGGCTTTGCCCCCCTGGACCCCCTACCAGGGCTTTGCCCTGGACCCACTGGGGCTTAAGGCCCCCAGACCCCTCGCCGTAGGTTTGCGTATACTTCATTTCGGCCTAGCTACGCCCCTGGTATTCATGGTATTGCTACTTAAATGCATGAAATTTTATCATAATTTGGAAACATGGGATACTTGTACATGTATGGGAACCCATTGGAAACAAGCTCTTGAACTATTATGGATTATCCCAAATAAAATGCAACTTTATTTCAATGACAAATCTGAAATGCATACATTTTATTTCAAACTTGTATTTCTATATTACCATGTTGATATTTTATTAAATAAATTATTATTATTATTATTATTACATGGCACAACTTGTCTAAATCTGCAACACTAGATCTATATGTACAGGCTTTCTTGACAGTCACAGACACAGCCATGATTTTATTTTCACTTTACTGGTTAGTTTGGACATAAGGAATTAAGATTTAAATAAGAATGGTAATCTAAATCAACCGTGAAAGAATATTTAACAGCACTATCTACTTATTCAATCTAGTTTCATTTTTATTCTGCTGACAGACATGATAGAGACTGACTTGAATCTACATGTGTACATGTATTTTGACATTAAACATAGACAAAGGGAAAGAAATTGACAACAACCTTAAAGGTTTTGCTCCAATGTCCCATGATTGGTAATGAATTTAAGACATAATTAAACATATAAATTATAGTTAAACAAAAATGACAAGCGGTTAGCTAGTTTGTTTACTTTGAAAACCGGACATATCTACTTTCAGTTTCACTCAGACAGATGTGATACACTATTAGAATCACATACTTCCGGTCAATGGCGATGACGAGTGGTCGTGTTTTGGACTCAGGAGAAAATCCATCTACATCTTTGGCAAACAGTGTCATCCATCTTCAAAAATTGTTTTATGTATTTGGATATGACCATCCTTTGTAGTAATGGACTAATTTTTCTCCTGGATTCATGTTTATGCCATTGACATGGAAGTTCGAGGTGCTATCAGAAAACGTCCCTTTTGGGAAGTTTTGCAGACCGCTCTTTAGATGTCTGTGGGTTTTGACTGTTCCCCTGATAGTCTGGTGGTTTCTTTCCGAGATCTTTTCATAGGATTTTCGGCTTTCCTCCATCTCAATACAGTTGGGTGTCTGGGTCTACTCGACTGGATAGCTAGTTGTCCATGTCGGTATTCCCCGTTACGGAGCCTTTTATGTTTGGCTTGCTTTTGGCGCTTGTGGTTGATTTATTCCCACTCCCTTTTCCCTTTTTGTACATATTTCCTGCACTTGTAAGTAGTTCCTGCATGTTTTTGCTATTATACATGTAAGTTGAGTCTCTCCTTCATGTTGGCTTTGTTGTCGCCCTTTTGTAGCTGTTAGACCAGACGCTAGGCCCAGGGGGGTCCGACTAATATGGACACCACAGCAATCCATGAAAGGAATGCCCAGATTCCCTCTTTACCTCATTCAATGAGGGTGCTCCTGATAGAGGAGGGAATTACTTGCATACATCTACATACCGAGAGGGGAGGTGTCTAATTCCGATTTGTACCTTTATATCATACATAAAGCTTTGAAAGGTAAATTTCAAACATGTTAAAATTAGAAACGATTTTGGTTCAAGAAGACTAAGTTGAATTTGATGGTCATACTTTGAAACAATGGATTCCCACACGGATTTTTTGTGTGTTTGATCTAGAGATGCACTGAAAGCTCCGAAGAGCTTTTCATAATGTGTCTGAACTTCGTTAACAATAGTTTCCACTTCAGAAGGGGTAAAGTGGGGTTTCCTGTTCTGTTTTGTTTCTTTACTAGTGTCTCTATCCATTTTCGCCGAAAAAAATATTATCGTCTGCTAAAATTAGATACTTACTGTCACTCCAACATCAAAGAGCTATAGGGAATTCCTACGTCTAAAAATAGAACGACCAACAGCGATTGACTTGCGACTGATTAGCGTTTGGATTTTAACGTTTCCTTAGCGATTGTTTTATGAAACGCACGTATTGTCAGTCGTAAGGTACACGTAAACCACACGTTAAATTTAACGATAATCGTTAATAACGATCGTTTTATGAAACGGCACCCTGGTCTTGGTTATATGCACGTACGAAACTAACGTGCCTCGAAGCTTAATCGCCCCATACCATCTCGCCCCAAAATAAGCAAATGGAAATATTGGAAATTAAATGATAGCGATAGCCCTGAATGTCGACATTTAGAACAAAATATGAATAAAAAATATATATGAAAAAGATTGTTAGAAATGGAAAAACTTGTTTACCAAATAAACTTATATACCATTTGATTGCATTGATTATGATCATCGTCCCTTTTAGCTATGCTCGCATTTAGGCAATGCCTACTCCATATTACTACACTCAAAAGTTGTAGTTTCCGGGGTGTATAATGTATAGCGTTTATAAGGGCACCACTCTATAAGCAGCATGTACTATATGCTAGGCGGGATAGAAGTGCGGAGTTTTAGAGATTTCATCATAATTATAGAGCACGTACCAAATGTGTTACGTCATAATATCCATCATAGGATCTACGCAGGGCATCACATAAACATAATTAAAATACCGTAGAAAACATATTTTGTCTGCGTCTTTAATTATTCGGTAAACAGGAGTTAGATGAGTTACGGTATTATAATACTATAGAAGGAGGCTACATGCCAACTATCAAAAGGCTTTGACACGTAGTTACTAGTAGCTGGAAAACTACGACTGATTTTTTTGGGTGTTTTTTCAAGACGCCACAAGTCCACGCGTACAGTAAGTAAATCAGTAATAGATTAAGTGAGCCCTATTTGCAATACATAGCGGGCGACATATCTACGAATATCGAATGAATATCAATCGAATGTCAAACGAATATCGACCCAATGTCAACCGATCGCGAATGTTAAACGAATGTCAACCGAATGTTAAACGAATGTCAATCGAATGTCAAACGAATGTCGAATAAGTAACCAACTTCACATTGCTTCAAGAAATTTGTTCTCAAGAGAGTGTAATGCTTTAGCCAGTGTTTCATCACTAACATTTTGAGTTTTATCACTCTTACTTGTGCTGACAAACTGATCAGGATCATTGAATGAATATTCAATAGATTTAGGAATGGTTTGATCATCTATAATTTTAACCTCTGTCTGGCTTGAATCCAAAATGTCGTCATCATTGCCTGGAATTTGTAACCCTTCTATTTTCTTAATACAATTGTCAATGTTTTGAATTGAGTTCTTCCCCTTTAAACATGCTCCAACACACTTTTTCACGTGCGGTCCAGATTTGACACCTGGACTAAACATTTCTTTGTGGAGTAATATACAGTAATGCTGATTAGTTTATGACCATTGTGAGATATTTGGATAAAATTTCTATGTAATTGCGATGAAGAGTTTTTTTTCAACAAATGCATGGTCTTCATCATGAAGGACTATCTCGTTTGATGACCATGTTACATTAACCCACGTTTCACCAGTACCAAACGGATCGAGTATTTAGGTCAAATGTTATTTGTTTATCATCGTTCGTTTTTTTGTATTTCTGGACTAGTGGTTGCCATTTTTATCAACAATTATGTAGAAATGGTAGTTATGGAGATGTTTTGCTTAATTCTAGTCGTTAATATTTGTTGTTTTGACTTCTATGCATCATTATTTTCCATTTAGAATTTTGTCCTGGGCGCGGCCATTAACCGGAAGTGCAATTATACAGAATAAGAATGGCTTTATTTCCAATCAAATCTTTCAAGGGGCAAACAAGAGTTAAATGTTGGACATGTAATGAGACTGGAATATAGTTTTTGGGAGGAGAGCCGGTGGTGATATCCAATACACGGGTTGCGCATTTGCGGGATCGGTCACTATTTTAGCCAAACGAGGAGGAACTGGTAAAAAAATGGTTCCAACACGCTATTCTAATGGACGAAGATAGTAATTTGTTTATTACCATTCGAGATTGTTTTTTCATGGGTTGGAAATGTTGTCTGTGGGTTTATTTGTCAGTCGCAAATGATTTTTACCCATATGTTGAATAATTACAGAAGAATCGTTGGTAGAAAATGCCGTTCCCTTTGTCTCATGTTGAATGACGTCGTTTGAAGCAATTTCAAGGTCGTTTTCAGAGTCAGTGATGCATGGCAAGGTGCTAGTGTACAAAGGGGAATAACTTTTTTTCATCGTCTTGACGGAAAATTGAAGATCGTCAAAATTTTGACTTGGACGTTTTCGTCTCCTGCTATCAATCGGCTTCAAATTTGGTGGGAAAGTCAAACATGATAGGTTTCATATAATTTAAATTGGGGCCATCTTTCAAGCTGTAGACAAAAATATTGGCTACATTAAGTTTTAATGACAAAAGTTTTAATGACAATTTTGATGGATGAGCCCGAAGGCTAGGGGAAAACAGTGTGTTTTTTGAGTTATTTTGCTTGTTTTAACAAAACTGAAGGCATGTAAAGCAAAGGAATATACCTAAGATTTGGAAACAATTTTATTTTTTTAAGATTTAAAGTTTAATGTCTCGAAAAATGGGTATAATCAGGATAGCCCGACATCTAAAAATGAGCCCCATTTTAGACGGTCACGTTACTCCATTGTTGTCGATAAAAAGGTCATGAACCCGAGGTAGCATTCCAACTGTACATCCTACCAAGTGCTTGAAAATCCCCTGTGGAAAGTGTTAACACCTTATCGGACGGCTGTTTTGTTATTTTATAAATTCTTAGTAAACTTACAAATAATATTAAAACTTTAATGTAAATGAATTTTATAAAGATAACACACTTTATAAGATAAATAAATTTGATGAAAATAATAAGGCCTATTTATATAAATACTTCAAAAATGAGGATGAGGAGGAATATTATCTCTCCCATCCTAATTTCAAATACAGACCATTTTCACAAAATTTAGAATGTGACCACAAACTTCAACTTGAATTGAAGTTGGAAGGTATAATAAGATACCAAGAGATAAAAAATTATGTATTTTTGTAATAAAGTAGAAGATGAGAATCATTTCTTTTTTCATTGTCAAAAAAAGCCAGTTACTTCGAAATATAATGTTTGAAAAATTAAAATTAATATACTAAAATTTTGAATCTTTAAATGAATTAAATAAATTGAAATGGCTCTTAAGTCCATAACACCGGATCAAATCCCCATAGTTTATTCTTTTATTATACAGTCATTAGAACTGGGGAGAGCGGATACTACTGTATATTCTGTTGTTGTTCACGTTGTACATTGTATGTTTCAACTCTGTGTTTATGTTTGTATTGTAAATGTATGCAGTTATCCCTAATTGGGACATCTTTGCATTAATAAATAAATTATTTTCATTACTTTGTTGTATGATATTATTAATAACTTTGCATGTTTTTGATTCAGGTAGCTTAACAACGGGTTTTGGTTTTTTGGGTTTTTTTTTTTTTGGGGGGGGGGGGGTCTTTAGACCCTTACAAAATGAACAAAGATATACTTTTATACTTCTTTTAGGGGTATCATTTCATGTCCCTAAAATGCCTTACTTATTTCTTTTACCTTCTTTGGTTTTGAATTGTCTTGTATTGGATTAGGAATGACGTTACTGCATTTTAGATGAATGAGTACCAGAAAACCTCGATTACACACAAATCTATTTGCCTACAACATTGCCGTTGTTTTCATCTTATTTAGCAGATACTTGTACGTGATCTGTCTATGAGATTTTTACGCATAATGATTGTTGTTGGTTTTTTATTTGTGATCAATCTGAACCCGACACTCGGGTCATCTATGATAGACCCTTCAGAGATGCCTAGATAAATATTTAAAGACCAAAGCAAAAAAGAATATTGAAAACACTATATTGAAATCATTTGATAAAGTCTTAAAATAACAAAACAGTCGGTCAATAAGGTGAATGTCTTCATAGAGGGATTTTAAAACATGCCGCGCTTGGGAGGGAGTTACATCTTCGAAATACATAAACAGCCTTTATGGACATGAAGTGATGTATAGAAAAAAGTAAGGACATATGTGGAAATAATTTATAATACAAAGTTTTAACACACTACATTTATAAGCATTAATGTATAATAAAAAAAATCGCACATGTCTCCAATTTAATAACTGTAGATTTAATAGCAGGACTCCATTCTCATTGTACCACAAGCTTCCCTTTTCACAATAGTCAGATCATGATGCATACATCTTTGAAATTCACACTCACATCTACAACAGAAAATGTTATTAAATGAGATTTAGTTAGTACCACTGAAAACTGAATGGTACACAGGGGGCTTGAATTCTGATCATTTTTATCAACTCTAAAAAAAAATGACCCCTACTCTATAATCCCCACGAGGGAGAAACGCCGCCGCCATCTTGGCAAGACTTGATCCACTCCTTTCAAAATCGATTTATTTGTCTCTTTTCTTTACTTCTTGTAAATTTGATTTTTTTATACACCTACCAAAGATTTTCCTTTCCCATCCGTACCCTGCATGTTTACAAAATACAACTCGTAACCTTATAATCTCCTATCTTTATTGAAAATTTCACGACTTTTACGATTTTTTATAAAAACGAACAGATAATAAAGTGTACTTTTCATGTCAAATATGAATATCATTTCGATCGGATCATATTTAAAAGCGTTGTAGATTTGACAACTTTAACTTACTATTTACTGTAAAATTTCCTGGGTAAAGACAGCAAGCGAGGAGCAACAGAACCTTGTGTTAGCAATTTGTTTGTCAAACGTGATGCTCTGCCAAGGAAATCGATGTAGTTCCCGCAAGCTCTTGTGTAACGAGTCAATTCTGATACGTAAACTCCATAAGCTGGGGCAGACAGAATGTTACTGCACAAGAAGGGAAAGTTAACAATTGGAAAGTTGGGGTCGTCGCGTTTGTCGTAGAGCTTTGTTGGAGCATTCATAATTGCGTAATAGCACCCCTCTGTCAAATATATCACCCTCTGACTGTACAGTGAGGTCATTAACAGTATAAAACAAGATGTTCAGTATAATATAGCACATACTGTCTGTTGCAGAGGTTGTTACGCTAGAATATCCCAAGCTGTAAATATATAACCTTCGACTGCGTCTCGAG
>CAXARO010001786.1:0-25014 GCA_963971305.1 Arcuatula senhousia
AATCACGCCATAGTGGCTTCCAAAATTCACTGTGTTTCCGTGTTTTATATGTTGTATATTTTTTTCTTGTTGTGGTTACTGGTTTTGTCTCTGCCCTTTCATACTTTGACTTTCGGATAACCCATTGGTACCTCTGCTTTTTCCCTTTAATTGGTAACACCCTATAAATATTTTATGTCGAACGATACCCATTAATAATTTATAGCTATGAGAACCTGTGTCCATTTCAATTAATATAGAAATTGGTGATGGAATCTCCACATTATTCCAGAGTCTAGTCGGGATTATAGCCTAACTCCCTTGACATGGCACTGATAATGACACTATTAGATTTTATTTATATTACTGGATCATTAAATTGTTTGGTATTGATTGTAATGTTGATTCTATGAAACTAAATCACTATAAACTCAATGATGCATTTTGAAGACAAAGTCATTTAAAACTTCTATGCAACCTTAACATTAGTACACTCCTTGTGATTGCAGGTTACAGAGAAAGAAATGCACAACAAAGATGCTCTTCATTGCTTTACTACTTATCGTAACTCGTGCTGAAGCTGGAAGTTATAAAGTTGGTAAGCCATCCCATCTTAGTTTGTTGACTTAAACTAACTTTAGAAAGTAATTGATCAATTTCAATTCTGTTCAAAATTAATTTGGAAAGTTATCATACTTAAATTCTGTTGATTATATTTACTGTTAGTAAGTATGTTTGTATTTGTTTTTGTCTTGACATTATGTCCTTTCTCTTGGACATTGATCCTCCAAGTTCGGTCACGTTGTTATTACCTTTATTTAATTTTCTTTATTATAACAACGGAAAGAAATCACACTTCTTCTTTGTTCACGATAAATTCAGTTAGTAATCACACTACAACTCTATTGATTATAAAGTTTAGTATTCACACTTTATTCAATAAAAGCATTGAAATACAAATGACAACAAAGTTCCAGACAATAAATTTTGCTACGCCTGACGCGCGTTTCGTCTATTCAAGACTCATCAGAGGCGCTCTACCAAAAATATTGAAAATGCCAAACACTGTATGAATATGAAGAGCATAGAACAGTATAACCAAAAATACCAAACTGGGGAACCAAATTATTACTAAGATATTCAACTTATGTCTGGGGTAGGAAGAACCTTAGGGTTTAGACAATTTTGAAATTTAGACGGATAATTTAAAGCTTTGATGTATTCTCCAACTCAGAAGTGTTGGTGCCGGAGCGGGCTAACCTCGGGGAATTTAAACTCCACCAGCAGTGCTAACCTTCCCGTTTCTTAGAAATACAAATGACAACAAAGTTCCAGACAATAAAATTTGCTACGCCTGACGCGCGTTTCGTCTATTCAAGACTCATCAGAGGCGCTCTACCAAAAATATTGAAAATGCCAAACACTGTATGAATATGAAGAGCATAGAACAGTATAACCAAAAATACCAAACTGGGGAACCAAATTATTACTAAGATATTCAACCTATGTCTGGGGTAGGAAGAACCTTAGGGTTTAGACAATTTTGAAATTTAGACGGATAATTTAAAGCTTTGATGTATTATCCAACTCAGAAGTGTTGGTGCCGGAGCGGGCTAACCTCGGGGAATTTAAACTCCACCAGCAGTGCTAACCTTCACGTTTCTTAGAAATACAAATGACAACAAAGTTCCAGACAATAAATTTTGCTACGCCTGACGCGCGTTTCGTCTATTCAAGACTCATCAGAGGCGCTCTACCAAAAATATTGAAAATGCCAAACACTGTATGAATATGAAGAGCATAGAACAGTATAACCAAAAATACCAAACTGGGGAACCAAATTATTACTAAGATATTCAACCTATGTCTGGGGTAGGAAGAACCTTAGGGTTTAGACAATTTTGAAATTTAGACGGATAATTTAAAGCTTTGATGTATTCTCCAACTCAGAAGTGTTGGTGCCGGAGCGGGCTAACCTCGGGGAATTTAAACTCCACCAGCAGTGCTAACCTTCACGTTTCTTAGAAATACAAATGACAACAAAGTTCCAGACAATAAATTTTGCTACGCCTGACGCGCGTTTCGTCTATTCAAGACTCATCAGAGGCGCTCTACCAAAAATATTGAAAATGCCAAACACTGTATGAATATGAAGAGCATAGAACAGTATAACCAAAAATACCAAACTGGGGAACCAAATTATTACTAAGATATTCAACCTATGTCTGGGGTAGGAAGAACCTTAGGGTTTAGACAATTTTGAAATTTAGACGGATAATTTAAAGCTTTGATGTATTCTCCAACTCAGAAGTGTTGGTGCCGGAGCGGGCTAACCTCGGGGAATTTAAACTCCACCAGCAGTGCTAACCTTCACGTTTCTTAGAAATACAAATGACAACAAAGTTCCAGACAATAAATTTTGCTACGCCTGACGCGCGTTTCGTCTATTCAAGACTCATCAGAGGCGCTCTACCAAAAATATTGAAAATGCCAAACACTGTATGAATATGAAGAGCATAGAACAGTATAACCAAAAATACCAAACTGGGGAACCAAATTATTACTAAGATATTCAACCTATGTCTGGGGTAGGAAGAACCTTAGGGTTTAGACAATTTTGAAATTTAGACGGATAATTTAAAGCTTTGATGTATTCTCCAACTCAGAAGTGTTGGTGCCGGAGCGGGCTAACCTCGGGGAATTTAAACTCCACCAGCAGTGCTAACCTTCACGTTTCTTAGAAATACAAATGACAACAAAGTTCCAGACAATAAATTTTGCTACGCCTGACGCGCGTTTCGTCTATTCAAGACTCATCAGAGGCGCTCTACCAAAAATATTGAAAATGCCAAACACTGTATGAATATGAAGAGCATAGAACAATATAACCAAAAATACCAAACTGGGGAACCAAATTATTACTAAGATATTCAACCTATGTCTGGGGTAGGAAGAACCTTAGGGTTTAGACAATTGAATTTATCCGGATAATTTAAAGCTTTGATGTATTCTCCAACTCAGAAGTGTTGGTGCCGGAGCGGGCTAACCTCGGGAATTTAAACTCCACCAGCAGTGCTAACCTTCACGTTTCTTAAAAATACAAATGACAACAAAGTTCCAGACAATAAATTTTGCTACGCCTGACGCGCGTTTCGTCTATTCAAGACTCATCAGAGGCGCTCTACCAAAAATATTGAAAATGCCAAACACTGTATGAATATGAAGAGCATAGAACAGTATAACCAAAAATACCAAACTGGGGAACCAAATTATTACTAAGATATTCAACCTATGTCTGGGGTAGGAAGAACCTTAGGGTTTAGACAATTTTGAAATTTAGACGGATAATTTAAAGCTTTGATGTATTCTTCAACTCAGAAGTGTTAGTGCTGGAGCGGGCTAACCTCGGGGAATTTAAACTCCACCAGCAGTGCTAACCTTCACGTTTCTTAGAAATACAAATGACAACAAAGTTCCAGACAATAAATTTTGCTACGCCTGACGCGCGTTTCGTCTATTCAAGACTCATCAGAGGCGCTCTACCAAAAATATTGAAAATGCCAAACACTGTATGAATATGAAGAGCATAGAACAGTATAACCAAAAATACCAAACTGGGGAACCAAATTATTACTAAGATATTCAACCTATGTCTGGGGTAGGAAGAACCTTAGGGTTTAGACAATTTTGAAATTTAGACGGATAATTTAAAGCTTTGATGTATTCTCCAACTCAGAAGTGTTGGTGCCGGAGCGGGCTAACCTCGGGGAATTTAAACTCCACCAGCAGTGCTAACCTTCACGTTTCTTAGAAATACAAATGACAACAAAGTTCCAGACAATAAATTTTGCTACGCCTGACGCGCGTTTCGTCTATTCAAGACTCATCAGAGGCGCTCTACCAAAAATATTGAAAATGCCAAACACTGCATGAATATGAAGAGCATAGAACAGTATAACCAAAAATACCAAACTTGGGAACCAAATTATTACTAAGATATTCAATCTATGTCTGGGGTAGGAAGAACCTTAGGGTTTAGACAATTTTGAAATTTAGACGGATAATTTAAAGCTTTGATGTATTCTCCAACTCAGAAGTGTTGGTGCCGGAGCGGGCTAACCTCGGGGAATTTAAACTCCACCAGCAGTGCTAAGCTTCACGTTTCTTAGAAATACAAATGACAACAAAGTTCCAGACAATAAATTTTGCTACGCCTGACGCGCGTTTCGTCTATTCAAGACTCATCAGAGGCGCTCTACCAAAAATATTGAAAATGCCAAACACTGTATGAATATGAAGAGCATAGAACAGTATAACCAAAAATACCAAACTGGGGAACCAAATTATTACTAAGATATTCAACCTATGTCTGGGGTAGGAAGAACCTTAGGGTTTAGACAATTTTGAAATTTAGACGGATAATTTAAAGCTTTGATGTATTCTCCAACTCAGAAGTGTTGGTGCCGGAGCGGGCTAACCTCGGGGAATTTAAACTCCACCAGCAGTGCTAACCTTCACGTTTCTTAGAAATACAAATGACAACAAAGTTCCAGACAATAAATTTTGCTACGCCTGACGCGCGTTTCGTCTATTCAAGACTCATCAGAGGCGCTCTACCAAAAATATTGAAAATGCCAAACACTGTATGAATATGAAGAGCATAGAACAGTATAACCAAAAATACCAAACTGGGGAACCAAATTATTACTAAGATATTCAACCTACGTCTGGGGTAGGAAGAACCTTAGGGTTTAGACAATTTTGAAATTTAGACGGATAATTTAAAGCTTTGATGTATTCTCCAACTCAGAAGTGTTGGTGCCGGAGCGGGCTAACCTCGGGGAATTTAAATTCCACCAGCAGTGCTAACCTTCACGTTTCTTAGAAATACAAATGACAACAAAGTTCCAGACAATAAATTTTGCTACGCCTGACGCGCGTTTCGTCTATTCAAGACTCATCAGAGGCGCTCTACCAAAAATATTGAAAATGCCAAACACTGTATGAATATGAAGAGCATAGAACAGTATAACCAAAAATACCAAACTGGGGAACCAAATTATTACTAAGATATTCAACCTATGTCTGGGGTAGGAAGAACCTTAGGGTTTAGACAATTTTGAAATTTAGACGGATAATTTAAAGCTTTGATGTATTCTCCAACTCAGAAGTGTCGGTGCCGGAGCGGGCTAACCTCGGGGAATTTAAACTCCACCAGCAGTGCTAACCTTCACGTTTCTTAGAAATACAAATGACAACAAAGTTCCAGACAATAAATTTTGCTACGCCTGACGCGCGTTTCGTCTATTCAAGACTCATCAGAGGCGCTCTACCAAATATATTGAAAATGCCAAACACTGAAAATGTTGAAATATTGAAAATGCCAAATGTCTGTTTTTACATTTCAACTCTATATATTTAAAAAGTTATCAAGAAATCCCATTTCGACTCTGTCGATTAGAAAGTAACGCTTCAATTATGTGGAACAAAACGATGGTGAGCCATCACAATTTAATTCTGTAGATTAAAAAGTTGAGTAGCCGCCATACTTCGACTTTTGAATTTAGATTTTTGATTTTAAACTCGGCAGAAAATCGCACATCAATCAATTTATTCTAATGTTCGTTTATTTTCACTATTTACTATATTTATTTTTTTTATCATTGTTTGTAAATCATTACAGTTCAATTCTGTTGATTATAAAGTTAAGAAGTAATCACACTTCTAGACTGTTGATTTTAATGAGTGTACGTTGACTCTGTTCGTCATTACACTCTGATTGATTGTAAAGTTGGTAAGTAATCACACTTCAATTCTGTTGATTGTTAAGTTGGTAAGTAATCACACTTCAATTCTGTTGATTTTTAAGTTGGTAGGTAATCACACTTCAATTCTGTTGATCATGTTGATTATAAATATGATCATTGGTCACATCTTAATAAATATACGATATTGAGATGTGGAATAAGTGTACGCGACACAACAAACATAAACAAACAGCAATTCAAAAAATCACAACGGAAAACAGCAAGCAGTCTTCAACATGACCATAGGTCACTGCTTACCGTCTTGCATTGGCACAAGACTTATAATACAATACAAAAGTATCAAAACCAATCCCTAAATCATCAACAAAAGACTCAATTCTTGACATAAAACAGTAAACATAGAATGACAAGGACAAACAAAGGCTTTGGCAAAGTTTCCTGGCTTAGGACAGACACATATAAAATGTAAGGAACTTGTAAGGAACACTACGGCCTTTCTGTTTGTGCTAATAATGATAACATTCTATCCTTGTACTGGATTTCTAAATTACACAAAAATCCATACAAACATCGCTCCATTGTGAGGTATCCAAATGTACTTCTAAACCCTCTTCAGTTCTCTTTACTTCAATACTGACGGCAATAAAATCTGGCCTCAAGAAATATTACGATTGTTGTTCACTCTCGTTACGACTTGAGTTCGCATAGTTGATTTTGTGTTTTGTGTTTGTTCTTTATTTTTGTTTCTTTGTGGTGTTCTTGTTCGTGTTTACTGATTTTGTCGTTGCCCATTTGGAATTTTGACACTCGAATGCCCCACTGGTGCTTCTTTGCTTCTTTGTTATTCTATAGAAATGGTGTCGATCAAATGTGGATCCCGAAGAATTCGAGAGACATGGTGGATATTCTAAATCAGTTTTATCATGCAACAGCATCAAAACATTCAAATTCTCCACACTTTGCACTTCTATTTCACATGAACAACTCAAATCACGATAGGCAAAGCTGATTAAATGCAGCTTTTTTTCAATAAGAATGGAAAAGGCAGGTACAAATATCTGTTAGCTGATTATACTAAGACTTACTTTGTCATCAATGAGTCTTAGAAAAAGAACAAATTAACAGAAGACCAAATAATCGACATGCTCAACTTTCTTATAGACTACATACTTGTTCAGTTTGGTGGGTTTTTTTTTTCAGCAAACACTAGGGATTCCTATGGGCACTAATTGTGCACCTTTGGTTGCTAATTTGTGTCTTCATATGAAGCAGACTTCTAACAATCTCTTCTAGACAAAAAAGATCTTAGACTAGTTTCTTTTTTAACCCCACTTTCCGTTATATTGACGATGCCCTTTCATTGAACAGTTCACGATTTGGTGACTTTCTCCATCTCATATATCCTCAGAACTTGAGATAAAGGACACAACGGATTCTAGGAAGTCTGCTTCATATTTAGATCTGCATCTCGAAAAAGACTCTTAAGGAAAACTTTCAACAAAACTCTATGACGTGATGACTCTCATAATTGATTCGTTACTTCATACTAAGTAGCTTGCTTGACTTACTTCTGTTTCTTTTAAAGTGCGTCACGTCTGACACAGAAATTGCTACCACAGGGTTATGTTGCTCCTCGGTTGCAGTCTTCACTCAAAAATATTCTGAAGACATCATGCGCTAACAGACAAATATGGATTTCGTTCTCTCAGATGAGTACAGATGTTATTTTGTCATAGGGTTTTGTTTTCTCTTTCTTGCCCGGAATTGACACACTGAATCATAAATTGGTAGAGCGACGGGTGTGCTATAGCAAGCAGGAACTTCTTACTCTTCAAGATCACCTGGGTTCACTCTCGTAACGAATTTATGTTTTTAGGATTTGTGTTTCTTCTTGCTGTTCTCATTCGTTTTTACTGGTTTTGTCGTTGCCGTTTCGGACCTTTCACATTCGAGCCACATTTGGCACATCGGTGCCTCTTTGATTTATTTTAAATTGTGCGATCTAAACGGAAAGTATATCATCACAAATCATTTCTGTTAGAGAGAAAATTGGAAATTATATCACTTCAAGTCTTTTGAATATAAAGTTGGTTATTCGTCACACTTCAAATAAAGGTAACAACAAAACTTCTTAACTGGGATGATCTATCTCATATATCCAAGAGGCAAAGACATACTAGATAAATTGAAGATCGCAATGGTCCTGACTTGGTACAAAATCTTTTGTTTACAAAGTTAGTTAGCCATCGCACCTATACTTTGAACAATCTGTTGGTGATTAAATAGGTTTGTAATCCTATTAAAGTATGTAAATTTTGAAGTTCGCTAGTCATCTCACTCTAATTTTTGTTGCTTATGAAGCTGGTCGCCATCGCATTTCAATTCTATGGATTATAAATTAAGAAAGCAATCACACTTCAAATTAAGAATCAGTGTCTGTAAATTATGGATTTCGTCAGTCATCCCGCTTTGAATTTTTATAGATACAAAGTTGATAAATAATCACACCTGAATACTGTGCAAAATAAACATTTCTGGTCGACCTCTCATTTCCATTTTGTAATACGTAATGTATCAAACCTGTTTGTGCACAAAAACTGTCAAGTGCTTCACTCCAGTCTGAATTTCGCAACCGAGTCAAAGACTTTTCTCTCTGAAATATGAACATTGGATCAGATGCGCTCTATTAAATGATGCAAATATGTTCCATTTTACTCACCTTCCTAATATTTTCAGTCTGTTTTCAGGTATTTTGATAGAGGAGTCATCGTGGACAGATACAGCAAACATTACAGATGATGTTGTTACTTCTGGATCAGTAACCACGAGTTTTAGTGTCCACAGATTTACACAGACAACCGGAATCACACAAACAGGTATAGTTTCATAACGATAAATCTAGGTTGAATGAAACTTCTTTTTTTACAGCTGTATCCTATTCAATGGAAGGCAACGGCACAGTACAGGCAAATACAATTCAGCTGTTGTTTGTTACCTTCCAATATATAGGATACATCAGATGATAAATTGGTTTTCCATTTGTTTCAGTCTGTGAGCTATTGGATGATGGTTATTCTGGATTCATTTCGTTTGTGGACTGCCCAAGTGCTCAGATGTTAGATTGGCAGCTACATGCGCGCCATGTTCCCAATATTGTGTTGTCCCGACACGTGTGTAAACAGGAGCTCTCAAGATATACCTTCCAGTTCTTTCAGTCATGTTCGAGCCTCAATAACGCTATACATGACGTCATTGAATATCTGGGTTCAATTAGTGTTGGTATACTTCATGACAACGTTTTAAGTAAGTACCACAATCTTTTGTATTAAAAACAAATAATCTCTCAAACGACTTTAAAAAGTGGTTGATTGTTTTCATATGTATTGTCTGTAAAGACGTCCTTTGAAATATTATACCCAAACTTTACTTGTGTCCAATCCCATATGCTTTTATAAGCAATAAAATATGTTTAAACTAAACTAAAACGTCACTTTAATCTAAATAGATTTCCTCTAATATGCTTCCCTTTGGTGTTGCCTTGTCTACTTTAGAAATCATCTTATAATTCCCTTTATCAGGTTCTCGCTGCCTGACAGATTTGATTATACAGTTGTCGACGATACCCGTATCTTCAAGAGTGATCAACGTACAGAGTGGGAACCGTCTAGGTCTGGCGAAGAAGTACAACATTAAAGTTTTTATAGTGATTGTTTCTTCAAATATCATCGATGACATTCTTATGGAAGTAGGTTAATAATAATAGATTGTTTTATAGCTCTACATTTCAAGGAAAATATGATAATTTTATATTAAAATTCATATGAAGCAACCTTCTAACAATATCTACTAGAAAAACAAATCGTAGACTAAATCCTTTAACTTTATCTTCCTTTATATTGATGATGTCCTTTCATTGAACAATCTTTGGTTTGACAACTTTTCCATTCTCCATCTTATACATCCCCAGGAACTTGATGACTTCAACTACTTCTTGATACCTCTGCTTCTTTTGCAGACAGATACACCTGGCCAGTTAAAATCAGAACATTCCTGTATAAATTTTCCTTAACATGACCAAAAGTAAAATGATCATTATTTTGACAGGCAGAATCACTTGGCTTGTTATTATCAGAGCATTCCTGGATCATCAGTGGCGATAAAACTTCTTTATCTCCTGTTATACAGCCAGGTTTTGAGAGTGCTAGGATAGCCTATTTTAGACCACTATATAACAACATGACAGGAAATGGCACGTGCACAAAATCATGGCCAACCAATCAGGGAACAGTAAGTATTTCGTCTTATTTATGTGATCACATTTGGAGAAGCAGTGTCAGGAATAAGTAACCCTACTAATAAACACACGAACAGTGCTCCCGTTCTAGCTGTCTTTGTATTATGATACTTATACAAAATATTTGATATTATGCGAGTGTGATGCTTTTTTCATTTTTAAACATATAATATTTGCCATTTGTTGTTTTTTCTTTATTTTATCTTATAAACCGCAGGCTGAAGAGGCTTTTATTACGGACTGTAAAGAAGTGTTTATGAGTGCCTTGACCAGCTATGAAGGCTCCTATGGGATAGGGACGGGAACAATAACATGCAGCGACACACAATCAGTTCTAAGTTATGGAGAACCTCTGGCATCAATTATACAACAGGTACTTTTATAGCAAAGTTAACATTATGATTAAAGATAAAAGAACATTATATTTCTTTACCGATTCATGTATCATTTTTATGAAAATTTATTTTTGAACTTCTTTGTTGAGGTAAGTATCCCAAACAAAGGAGTCTTGTTCATTTATACCATCTCCCTGAAATTAACATAAAAACACAAAATGTAATTATAAAACTCATTTCAGGTCAGATTATGGTTCAACAGGTCCTGTTCAAGATCATGCATTTCATATCACAATATTAGGTAAAAAAATTAATGCTGGGCGAACAGTTTGGATCTGTACATCTCAGAACATATAACATATATATAAACAGTTTATGTGCATCTGACACCTCTTGTTACATTTGATATGAAACTCTTGCAAAATTATGCACTATGATCTGGATTTAAAACTCTTTTACAATTTTTTGGGGAAAGAATAAGCACACTTCTTGTATTTATTGCTTTAATTGAACTCCACAGGTAGTCATGTTCTTGACACTATATGACACCGCTAAAAACTTTGTTTAGACACAATAAGTAAATTTAATACGTGTCTCTCCTAATCCAGGATTCATACATGTTCGTCTTTATTTGAGTTTGTAAATGTCCAAAATTCTTAAAGAAAGTTTGGTAGTAATAATATTTGAGTGTGTGGAAAAAGGATAAGAATAAATGATAACCTTAATCATTCTGTGATCTAAAATCCCTTTCGTGCAGATAGTCTGTGACTTCCTATTAAATCTTTTGACAATCAGATTGGGAAGCCATAATAAAGTCATCCCTATGTTTTTGTACCTTTGATTACCGATGGAACGATCATGATCTTCCTGACACGGTTGTTTACTAACGGGATACATTACACAAACATTGTATTCCAATTTCTAGGGATTAGAAAGATGATATCAATATTCAGTTAATTGAAAGGTTTTATCAAGTTTGACCGCATTCAAGCAGAACTTAGAATTGTTTTACTTTTCAATTTGTTAAAGTGTACTATGTCTAGATGTCTCAAACAAATAGCTTACTGTTCGTTTAATAAATCTCCATTAAAAGTTCTCTTAAAATACATTTTCTAAACAAGCTAATAAACAAGCTTTTTGAAGATTAACAGGTTCAAGACTTTCAAAATACGATCCTTTCTCTATGTTGTAGAGTTATATAATTGGAAACACAAAGTTGATATCTTGGACGTCCAACTCGTTTCCCGAGGACTCTGCCTACCAGATATGTAGCACAGAGAAGAGCAGCTCGGACTACAAATACATGGGAGTTTGGGACAGCGACAACAATCTACAGCTCATCAAGCACCTGTTTGGAAATGATTTCACAGACTTTGGCAATATAACATTGACCATCGCTACAAAACCCGTAAGGGATAGTATTATACTTGCTAGGAACAATTACTCTTATTTGTCAATGATTTCGGTAATTAGAATTGACCTAATATTATTTGAAATAAATGACCTGCACAAAAATATAGTTTTAGGTTTCTTCTTCACTTAAAAATCCTAACGGTATAAAAAGTAAAACTTTTATCAAATCGGACTATGTTTCTAGAAAACAAGAAAATTGTTGTCTGGGAAATCTTTTTATATCCATTCATTTCTTCTTAAATGGTAGTTTAAAATTCAAACTGGTTTTTAAAAGAAAATCAAAGACCTCATTTGACTTACTTTCAGATTAAACCATTTATAATCTTCACAGACAACAATGGAACTACAGAGTACACTGGGTTCTGTTTCGACATTCTGAATGAGCTGGCCAGACAGTTTAAATTCAAGTATGTTCATCTTATTGTTAAAGTTAGTCTTTCTGAATGAGCTGGCCAGACAGTTTAAATTCAATTATGTTCATCTTATTGTTAAAATAAGTCTTCCTGAATGATTTGGCCAGACAGTTTAATTTCAATTATGTTCATCTTATTGTTTAAGTAAGTCTTCCTGAATGATTTGGCCAGACAGTTTAGATTCAAGTATGTCCATCTTATTGTTAAAGGTAGTCTTTCTGAATAAGGTAGCCAGACAATTTTGATTAAGTTGTGCCCTTTTATCTGTTTCCACATTTTGAATGAGCTAGTCAGACTAGTCAAATTCAAGTTAGACCCTTTCTCTGTTTCCTCATTTTGAAAGAGCTAGTCAGACTAGTCAAATTCAAGTTAGTCCCTTTCTCTGTTTCAGCTAGTCAGACTAGTCAAATTCAAGTTAGTCCCTTTCTCTGTTCCACATTTTAATGAGCTGGTCTGACTAGTCAAATTCAAGTTAGTCCCTTTCTCTGTTTCAGCTAGTCAGACTAGTCAAATTCAAGTTAGTCCCTTTCTCTGTTTCCATATTTTGAATGAGCTAGTCAGACTAGTCAAATTCAAGTTAGTCCCTTTCTCTGTTTCCACATTTTAATGAGCTGGTCAGACTAGTCAAATTCAAGTTAGTCCCTTTCTCTGTTTCAGCTAGTCAGACTAGTCAAATTCAAGTTAGTCCCTTTCTCTGTTTCAATATTTTGAATGAGCTAGTCAGACTAGTCAAATTCAAGTTAGTCCCTTTCTCTGTTTCCACATTTTGAATGAGCTGGTCAGACTAGTCAAATTCAAGTTAGACCCTTTCTCTGTTTCCATATTTTGAATGAGCTGGTCAGACTAGTCAAATTCAAGTTAGTCCCTTTCTCTGTTTCCATATTTTGAATGATCTAGTCAGACTAGTCAAATTCAAGTTAGTCCCTTTCTCTGTTTCAGCTAGTCAGACAAGTCAAATTCAAGTTAGTCCCTTTCTCTGTTTCCATATTTTGAATGAGCAGGTCAGACTAGTCAAATTCAAGTTAGTCCCTTTCTCTGTTTCCATATTTTGAATGAGCTGGTCAGACTAGTCAAATTCAAGTTAGTCCCTTTCTCTGTTTCAGCTAGTCAGACTAGTCAAATTCAAGTTAGTCCCTTTCTCTGTTTCAGCTAGTCAGACTAGTCAAATTCAAGTTAGACCCTTTCTCTGTTTCCACATTTTGAATGAGCTAGTCAGACTAGTCAAATTCAAGTTAGTCCCTTTCTCTGTTTCAGCTAGTCAGACTAGTCAAATTCAAGTTAGTCCCTTTCTCTGTTTCCATATTTTGAATGAGCTAGTCAGACTAGTCAAATTCAAGTTAGTCCCTTTCTCTGTTTCCATATTTTGAATGAGCTAGTCAGACTAGTCAAATTCAAGTTATTTCTCTGTTTCCATATTTTGAATGAGCTGGTCAGACTAGTCAAATTCAAGTTAGTCCCTTTCTCTGTTTCCATATTTTGAATGAGCTGGTCAGACTAGTCAAATTCAAGTTAGACCCTTTCTCTGTTTCCATATTTTGAAAGAGCTGGTCAGACTAGTCAAATTCAAGTTAGTCCCTTTCTCTGTTTCAGCTAGTCAGACTAGTCAAATTCAAGTTAGACCCTTTCTCTGTTTCCACATTTTGAATGAGCTAGTCAGACTAGTCAAATTCAAGTTAGTCCCTTTCTCTGTTTCAGCTAGTCAGACTAGTCAAATTCAAGTTAGTCCCTTTCTCTGTTTCCACATTTTGAATGAGCTAGTCAGACTAGTCAAATTCAAGTTAGTCCCTTTCTCTGATTCAGCTAGTCAGACTAGTCAAATTCAAGTTAGTCCCTTTCTCTGTTTCAATATTTTGAATGAGCTGGTCAGACTAGTCAATTTCAAGTTAGTCCCTTTCTCTGTTTCCATATTTTGAATGAGCTGGTCAGACTAGTCAAATTCAAGTTAGTCCCTTTCTCTGTTTCAGCTAGTCAGACTAGTCAAATTCAAGTTAGACCCTTTCTCTGTTTCCACATTTTGAATGAGCTAGTCAGACTAGTCAAATTCAAGTTAGTCCCTTTCTCTGTTTCAGCTAGTCAGACTAGTCAAATTCAAGTTAGTCCCTTTCTCTGTTTCCATATTTTGAATGAGCTAGTCAGACTAGTCAAATTCAAGTTAGTCCCTTTCTCTGTTTCCATATTTTGAATGAGCTGGTCAGACTAGTCAAATTCAAGTTAGACCCTTTCTCTGTTTCCATATTTTGAATGAGCTAGTCAGACTAGTCAAATTCAAGTTAGTCCCTTTCTCTGTTTCCACATTTTGAATGAGCTAGTCAGACTAGTCAAATTCAAGAAAGTTCCTCTCTTTGTTATGACATTCTGAATGAACTGGTTCTACCTCGTCATGCTCGTGACAAGCACAATTATTTGATTTTGTTCTTTTCTGTTTGCACACATAAAGCTTCAGATTTGGAAACGTTAAATATATGAACATTTCTATCTGCAAAATCTTCAATTTTTGGGGGTTTGTGAGGTTTTTAAACTTGTTAAACAACAAGTTAAACTGGGTTAAAATGACAATACTAATCATTTGATTGTAGCTACAAGATCGTGACGCCACCTGACGGGATGTACGGTGGATTGAACGCTGATGGTACATGGAATGGAATGGTTGGCATGGTGATGCGCGGGGTAATGTGTTTTAATGGTCATGAAGTTTTCTTTCAACCTTTGAAGGCTCAGAATATTAGTTTGCGGATTTACTTAAATTATAAAAAAAAAGTTAGTCCAAGGAGTATCTTATATATTTTTTAGTATTTATCATTATGCTTTTTGAAATGAGAGCTATGGGCAGTCTTCAATTGGTGTTCTAAGTAGATTTGGTAATATACATGAGAAAAGCGAAGTAAATAAAAAGGGTTCTCGAATCTCAAAGAACAAAATTCAAAGCCAAATCAGTAAATAGTGATGAAAACACTAAAGGGGATTCATACAACCTTATTACAATCAACAATGCATGTCAGAACTAGAGTAAAAATAGTTGCCCAAAAGTATATCCAATAATGTTCTAAATATTCTAAATATATATCTTGCTTTATTTACCAGGAAGCTGACATGGCCATTGGACCCTTTACAATAACGTCCATCCGAGAGTCCGTTATTGATTTTACCATACCTTATATAGAAGATGGTGTAGGAATATTAACAAAGAGGCCAGACCAAGAAAAGAACAAAATATTTAAAATGTTTAAACCGTTCTCACTGACAGTGTGGTTTGCCATAGGTGTGGCTGTTTCAGTGGTTGGTGTACTCCTATGTTTGATAGGTTATATTAACCCCTATGCCCGGAAGGCGTACAATAAGGACCCTTCTAACCATTATCATCAGAGAAGTCTCAAAGAAACCTCGTGGTTAATTTATGGATCCTTTCTAGAACAAGGTAAAACTATGATTGTTTTGTTGACACCGTGTCATCTTTGCTGATATATTTCACGAGGAACATCAATTCTAGAGCATCAAGCAAATGCTTACACAGGCAAAATGTGGACTGCGTTTAACGTGCATCTGACGTATGTTAAACGCATGTCATCGGACGCATATTAAATTGGTGTTTCTAACCGCGTACGTTTGACGCACGTTAAAAATCTATCTTGGCAATATTTTTATTTCATAATAAAAAACACTAAATAATAACTCTCTAATTTCTTACTTTTTAGGAAACTATACGTCTGACGTATGGTAAACGTATGTTTGACGCACGTTTAAAAAACGTACGTCTGACGTATGTCTTGACAATTATTTGACGTACGTTTACCATACGGCGGTTAGAAACATATGTTTTATGTACGTTTATACACTACGTAAGATGCATTTTATTGCAAACGTACGTCAGATGTATGTCTAAATTTTGCCTGTGTAGGTTTAATTTATCTTGTAGATTAATTGTAATTGCCTACTTCTGCGCCTAGTTAGGTACAACATACTGTAAAATGCTATTGGTTCTAGTGCTTTATCTTTGAAAGTCATATAGACAATGAGTATTATAAATTGTGACTTACAACCGCGTAATATTCATGTTGATGCAAACTACATGTAACTGTCCATAATTTTTATTTCAAAATTTCAATTTAATGACCATTCAACACATCAATGAACAATACCATCAATGCGTATCACAAAGAATATGGACGGAAATTGCATTTGCGCTCCTGTACAATGCAATGTTTGTAAACTTTTCCTCATGTTTAAGGTATAGACCCCAGACCTACGACCTTCTCTGGTAGGTCAATGTTGGGCTTTTGGTGGGTGTTTACCATTCTGATGACGTCAACGTATACAGCCAATCTCGCTGCAGTTCTTACTGTCAGTATTCCTGAACAGCCAATCAACAGCCTTGATGAACTGGTATCCCAAAATGAGATCTTCCCATTGGTCAAATCAGGAACGAATATCCATACTTTATTTATGGTATGATTAATTTTTAGTTTACTGAAAATACTTCTACGTAAAAGTATCGACATAGCTGATGCACTCAGTAGCAAAAGAAAGAAATAATAATATTATTTATCCGTTTAATTATCTAGCTTGCATTCATTGTTATGTTTTTGGTTTAATACAAATATGCTTTTCTAACGCTATTCTGTGAATAGTCCACTCATTTCAAAAGTGTTTTCTTCCATAACAATAATTTTCGCATAAAAACTCTTATACATACTGTCCTAAACTATAGTTTTTCAACCATATTTTAAAACCCGTTTCCAATTGAGAAAGGTACAGTTGAAATAAATACACACTGTTTATACTCCTTATATAGACATCAACATCGGGAATCTATAAGCAAGTCTGGGACATGATGCACGACATGCCCGTGGTAACGTCCAATGCGGAGGCATTAAATATAGTCAGACTAGGTCAACATGCCTTGATGACAGATGTCACCCAGTTAGAGTACATTGTCAGACAAGAGTGCGAGACGTATTCACTGGCTGATGAGATATTTAACAATGCAGGACTGGGATTTGTCCTGCCAGAAAACGCAATATTTAAAGATGCATTCAACCTGAAGTAAGTAATTACTGAAAATTGTAGTAGTTAAAAAAATATTGATAGAAATGATCTACGTGACAAAACCTTATATATAAACAAGCGAAAATTTAAAAAAAAGACAAGACATGGTGAGTGATTGTTTGTAAAGCATAAAGTTACATTGATTATCCTCGTGGTTATCCTCCATGTGTTCTTATTTTGTAATCAAAGTCCAAAAACTGACCTTTCATTTTAGGAAATGTTGTGTTCATCTTCACCTATCTCATCCCAAGTATGAAACTTTAATTAGGACCTGATCATCAATTACCGGTTAATTTGTTGTTACCTTACTTACAGTTTGATGAAGATGCAGGAGGCTGGTATGACTGAGCGATGGAAGGAGAAATGGTGGCCTACGATAGAATCTTGTTCCCTGAATACGAGGAGCAGCGGTGCCAAGCCTCTAGGAATGGACAGTTTAGCTGGACTTTTCTATGTCTATATAGCCATCGCTGGACTTTCTGTCATTATCTTTGTCATCAGTATGGTTTATACTAAAATCCTACAAAAGAAAGTACATCCGTACCTGCTACAGCTGAAAGCTATGATAAAACGGGACAATGCAGTCAAAACAGCGCTGTAATACAACTTTCACACATGAAAAATGTTTTCTTTGAAAAAATTATTAGACAATAACTCCTGAAATGTTTATATTCATTTTAAACTATGTTAAGTTGCAATCGTATGGTTTTTAATGGATATGGTAAAAATCTTAATTTAAGTTTTTCTTTTCTGGTATTTTCGCATTAAACAATTACATGACTGTTTTGTTTTATATTGATTTCAGAATGCAATTAAATAATGTACATATCACATTAATTGTTCAATCATTTAAAGTAATGACCTGAGAAATCGTATAAGACGCATACAGCCTTAAGGACGTTTTATTTAATAAAAAACAATATAATAATAAAGCTAAGCCTCTTGTGCAATGTATCAAGTGTTTTAAAATCCTGTTTACAAAATCTACGAATAAAACATTGTACAAACTATGGCCAACTATACAAAATGTTTCTTACTTCTGCTGGGGATGGTTAGCTGTTCTGGTGTAGTTTAAATCCGTCGGAAGTTAACCCGTTCCGACACCAACACTTCTGTAATGAAAGTACTAGTACACCAAAGACAGGAATTGTTTGTGTAAATTTAAAACTTTCAGAACCATAAGGTTCTTTCTACCGTAGTAATGGACCGATCTTTGTTATAATGTCGCTCCCAGTTCGATTGTTATATATGTGCTTTTTGGCAAGTTTATCTCTAGATTCTCAATTATGAGCGTGGCAAGTTTTATGACCAACAGCCTCAATTTTCAAATATGATAATTAATACTCCTTCTTTGTTATGTATTGAAAGTGAGTCTGATATTAGATATTCAACAACTGATATCCAGTTATAGGCGAGCGTGCTTTTCCTTATGCAGTCGTTAGATCTTGGCGTAGTTATTCAGTCTAGTCGAAGTAATCCGGTCTCGCTATTTTCTTAATAATGGATCCAAGATCTAACATTTATTTGTGATATTTTGACTATTTAGATTTACTGATATTGTACAAATTTGCTTATTTTTAAATCTATATTTCAGCAATATTAATGTGTATATTACATATCAATACAGATTTTGAAAATCACTGTTGACTGTTTACCTAGCTTTGTATTGTTGACCTTATACCTGTCACACACGTGGTGATACAAGTATATCAAACGCACAAGGTAATTGTAGTTTCCAAATAACTCAAAATTCTCAGAAATAACTCAGAATAAGCTCCTCAAAATCTCTCTGTCTTGAAATTTTGAAAAAGGTCCAACTTGTAAGAGTTATTGACCCTTTTCTGGATTTTTTTCTTCTTCAAAATTTTGCACTTTTTAAGCTAAGCTCAATATTTTGTATATTGTTTAGCTCATCAAGATCTAGTGAAGATGCAACAAAATGAAAGAAGCAGAGGTACCAATGGGGTATCCGAATATCAAAAGACCGGAAGGGCAGAGACAAAACCAGTAAACACCAACAGGAACGGGACAAAAACAGACAACATGTAAAACATGAAAACACAAAATAACTGAATATCAATCAACAACGCGAACTCAAGTCGAAACAAGAGTGAACTCAGGTGCTCCGGAAGAGTAAGCAGTTCCTGCTTGCTATAGCACACCCGTCGCGTTGCCAATAGTCCATTCAGCGTATCAAATCCGGTAAAGGAAGAGAAAACAACACGCTATGACAAACCAACATCTGCACTCATCTGAGAGATCGAAATCCCATATTTGTCTATAAGTGCATCATGTCTTCCGTAAAATTTCTTGAGTGAAGACAGCAACCGAGGAGCAACAGAACCCTGTGTGAGCAATTTTTGCGTCAGAAGTGTCGCTCTGCTAAGGAAATCGATGTAAGTCCCGCACGCTCTGGAGTAACGAATCAATTGAGATACGTAAACTCCATCAGCTGGAGCGGACGGAATGTTGCTACACAAGAAGGGAAAGTTGACGATTGGAAAGTTGAAGTCATCACGTTTGTCATAGAGCCTTGTTGAAAGTCTTCCTTGTGAGTCAATTTCTGATGAAGATCTAAATATGAAGCAGACTTCCTAGAATCCGTTGTGTCCTTTATCTCAAGCTCCTGGGGATATATGAGATGGAGAAAGTCACCAAATCGAGAATTGTTTAGTGAAAGGACATCATCTATATAACGGAACGTGAGGTTGAAAGAGAGAGCTAGTCTATGGTCTATTTTGTCTAGAAGAGATTGTAAGATGTTGAACCTCACCTTTTAGGAGTTATTCCCCTATGAACGTCAAAATTGACCATTTATCAGCGTTTTCTTATAACTCTTCTGACACCAAAAGTTAACTTGCAATCACACTTTGTATAGTTGTTTATTAGTATGCGTGGTAGAAAAACGTTGTTCGGAGCTTAGATTTGTTGAAAAACAACGCTGCTGTTGCTAAAAATAAAACAAAGGGGTAAATGTAGTTTTTTTGCAAATAACTCAAAAACTGTGACAGAGATCAGATATTCTATGAATGGGTGCAGAAGTGTTCAGAGCCTCAACATCTACCTGCCCTGAAAATTTGATGATGATCTAACCACGTCTGAAGGAGTTATTGCCCTTTTTCTGATTTTTTTCCCAATTTTGCACTTATATGAAGGTCAATATCTTGAAAACTTTATAAGATATTTGAGAAATCTAAATTATATATTGTAAAGCTCACTTAGATCTACGAAATACTTTAAAGGACCATACCTTTTAAGAGTTATTTTCACAGTCTTGCCCAGTTGTATTGCAAACGTAAAAGCTAGACCGCAGAAAAACTTTGAATTACATCATTTCTTAGTTAATTAAGCCTACAAAAAATCAAATATGATGAAAACTTTTAAATGGCCTCTTATGGGAGTAATGATCCTCAATTGTCACAATTATGTTTATGCCTTACAGCAGCTAACAAAGTATAGAATATAATAAAAAAAAAAAACACACTTTTTGATAGCTAAAATGTTCACGCGCTACCTGGGCAGCTAATTTAACTCTAAACTTCAATGCATCAGATTAATTGATGTTTTCAGATGACCCATTTTTACACTTATTCTTATTCTTTACTCCGGGCAAATAAATATTCCGTTAGCATTTTTGATAAAATATTGAAAACAGAACCAATTTATTTTACTTTAGCGCTTTGTTTTAGATACCAAACCGAATATAAAATGGTAAATTTTATCATTTGACATTCATTCGATATTCATTTGCTATTTTTTTTAGAATCATATAGTATGAATATAAAAAAAAACAAAAAAAAAAACAAAAAACAAAAATCACACAAAAAAGAACAAAACAAAATAACAACACCCAAAGAAGTACATTTTAAACGGACCGAAATTCAATTGATATTCGTTTTTGTTTCCGGTCTCGTTTTTAATGAGAATATCAAACGAAGATAAAATTAAACTTTTATTTTATTTCTTTTATAAAAAAACTCATTTTTATAACAAATACACAGGTATTACTGTCCACGAATTTTTAAAGTACTATCACAGGATAGTAATTAGTGATATTTTTATGAAAGTTGATTTCATTTAGGTAAATATTTGGAATGATGATCAATTGTTTATTTTTCAGTTTTATCGACTTTTTAACATCATAAAACATTCCCTACGGATTCCTTATAATTGACAATTAACCTGGGTTGGCATATGATATCACAGTGTTTAATTAATATAGAAGTGTGGATTAAACTATAACCGTAAAATAGTATGCTTGCATGTTCAATTGTTCTACTGGCTTAACAATTGCCCCAATAGTTATTGCTTATCTAAATAAAATTGAAACAGTTTTAAACAAACTTAGTTGAACTACTGTTCTAAACTGTTTGCTTTCAAGTTCTTTATTCTTAGTTAATGTTTACAAAGGGAAGGGGAATATTTCTTTGTTAAATAAAGGAAACTACGTTATCGACGATCAATCTAATTAATCCACAAAGGTTCTCATTCAAAGGATGGGATGAAGAAGCTCCCTTCTTTCAAAAAAAACAATAACACAAAATAAACATCGCTTTGAGACACAAGAAAAAATAAACATATACAAGAGGCTCCAAGGAGCCTGAATTGCTCACCTGGTGTTGATGTCTTTTGTAGAGCTGAATAAGCTGAAAATTTAAGCAAGCAACAGCTTTTCTCTATCTGCTATAGTTTTCATTCTATAGGCCAATACAAGATAAAAAACGTTATTTAAGGGGCCGTAACCAATATAAGGGGTGATCTGACAACTTCGATTCTATGAAGACTTTTGTAGAGCTAAATGAGCTGACTGTTTAAGCAATCAACAGCTTTTCTCTATCTGTTATATCTTTCATTCTACAGGCCAAAAACATTAAAAAAACGTTATTTAAGGGGCCGTAACCAATTTAAGGGGTCATCTGACAACTTCGATTCTTTGAAGACTTTTGTAGAGCTAAATAACCTGAATATTTAAGCAAGCAACAGCTTTTCTCTATCAGCTATAGTTTTCATTCTATAGGCCAAAAACTTGAAAAAAAGTTATTTAAGGGGTCGTAACCAATATAAGGGGTCATCTGACAACTTCGATTCTAAGACTTTTTAAAAGCTAAATAAGCTGAACATTTAAGCAAAAAACAGCTTTTCTCTATCTGCAATAGTTTTCGTACTATAGGACAAAAACATTAAAAAAATGCTATTTGCCACCTTAAAGGGGCCGTAATCTCTTTGAGGGGTCATCTGACAACTTCGAACAAATGGAGACTTATGTAGAACTTTTGATCCTGAAGCAGTAGGGTGGCATCAGATTTCATCTATCTCTTATACTTTATGAATTACAAGCCAAAAACATTAGTCTGACCCCCTGGTTTATTTTTAGCCACGGCGGCCATGTTTTTGACGAATCAAAAATCGAAACACAGCTTTGGTGCAGGACACCAATCAATCATGCCAAGTTTCATTGAAGTCTGTTCAGTAGTTTCAGAGGAGGTAAGCAAAACAAAAACAAAACAAAAAAACGAATGAAAATCTCCCACTTTACTAGTTTGTTAGATACCCATATGAAATATCTGAAACTAGACTAGACATCCTGTCAATATTTTGTGTTCATATAAGAAAATACGGGTAGTTTGCCTCCTTGATCTTTACTTTAATTCTTAAGTATTACTGTCGAGACCTAACCGACTCTAGCAAAAGCTATTACTAAAACATTTACTAGGAACCAAGAGCAATCTCTTTAGAACCTAATGCAAATTAGTTTTTCTTTTTGAAAAAAAAAATAACTAAGTAAAAAGGCAAATTTTACATTCACAGCTCCTTAGAGTGAAAGACAAAAAAGAACAGAGAATAAAAAAAAATCTGGGTTTCTTTGATATCTACTGAGAAAAAAACAACAAAGCCCTTTACGTTCATATTAACGTACTCGACAATTTGCGATGGATGTAGCAAAAAACCGCATTTGCATTGACTGGGTGTAGAAGGAAGGACAGAATATCAAAAGACATTGAGTCAACAAAGCAGGGAAAATAGAAATACAATCAAACAACGCCACCAACCAATTATTGTTTTTAACACATCTGTTTTGTCATCGTACCAAGAAATTCAGTTCTGAAGCGCAAATTTTTCTGATGTCTGGAATCGGCAGATTATTTCCTCATATCTTTTTTATAATTCTAAAATCTTGTTTGGCAAAGTTGATGAAACTAAAACCAAAATAAATAACACTGTTACATGTACATGTATTTTGTCCACCCTTTACCTAACCTTTTATCACCCATGTGTAGTGTGCATGTCTTGTTTTGTCTTTTTTTCTGTACATTTGAGATAGAAAATTCTGTTATCACTTTATTTTCAGCATACAAAATCAAACGATGAACAGTCTACGGAGTAAATGGCTATCTGCTGCTTGATTGGATGGCAATCTATCACCAGAGGGAGCGTCTATCAACACTAACCTCTATACTATCGCGGTAAGGATCATGGGAAATATTTTAATGATATTCAATCCCCGAATTCGGGGATATTACCCACAATCCTTAGCGCGATAGTATAAAGGTTAGTGTTGATAGACGCTCCCTCTGGTGATAGATTGGATTGGATGGTTTCGCCCTAAATCGGGATCGCACTGAAATGTGTGTTGCTTTTTTCGACAGAGTCGCCCTAAATCAGGATCTCACTAAAATGTGTGTTGCTTTTTTCGATAAATTCTTTGATTGAATCGGGATTGCATACAGAAATTTAGTAAAGGTAATAACAAAATTACCGAACTTGGAAGATCAATCTCAATGTCCGAGAGAAAAGACAAAACATGGAAGAAACATCGGAATAGTTATAAATCGCAATGGTCCTGACTTGGTACAGGCATTTCAAATGAAATGGTGGGTTAAACCAGGTTTTATTAACTGAAAAACACGAAGCAAGGGATGCTTAGCACAATACATGACTTAGCCGTGACCAACATGTCTGTATTAATGACATTTTACATATCGGAACAGTTATAAATCGCAATGGTCCTGGCTTGGTACAGGTATTCAGATGAAATGGTGGGTTAAAATATGTTTTATTAAATTAAAAACACGAATTAAGGGATGCTTAGCACAATTCATGGCTAAGTTGTGACCAACATGTCTGTATTAACAACATTTTACAGAAATTGACAAGTGCTACCATGAACCATATTGCTATTCTAATTACATCCTCAAATGCTTAGTACAAAATAGCATGATTTGAATAGACCAATCGCGAGTTCGTCCATTCCGGAACATTCCGGATATTAGAATGTCCAAATGTTTAAGGACAACTGAGGTAAGATCTGACATCAGAACATTGGGAGCAATGGAAGCAACGTGTTTACCGATTTATTGCAAGAAAAATTGAAAGAAAATGGAATAAAAAGTCTTGTTCTTCAATTTGTAATGGTTGAAGAAATATAAAAACAAACATTTCCAAGGGATGGAGAGAAAGAAACAGGTTTCTCCGTTTCATTCATCAGAAAGTAGGTACAAGTTTTCCAGTAAAATCGGGGTAAAATGGCAGCTATTGTGGAACTCGCGATCCGGGTATGCTGGGTGTACCATACAATTTATACTTGTATGACCACCTAAAGACCATACAATGAAGCAACGATCTCGAGTTGTGCAACTATTTTAATTAATCTGAACTCGCATTTTGAACTTAAAAATGGTAAAGCAGCTATGAGACGGCTAGCTTTTTAGAATAGCTATAGATATAAACTTGTTGTTGTATTTACGTTCATCTTCTAGATATTTGGACCA
>CAXARO010001787.1:0-59641 GCA_963971305.1 Arcuatula senhousia
TTTCCTCGTTTATTAACGACTGCCTCAACAGTTTGATTTCCAGTCTGAGTTTACTGTTCTTCAGATTTAAGTTGTTTTTTTTTCAAGTCCTTCTCGGCTGCTTTCCATTTCTAGCTTTTTATCTAACAATTCTGTTTGTTTTATCTGTCGAACTCAAACCTAAAATGATTCATTCTAATACTAACTTGTTGCTCTTAATTCTACTTTTTACATCATTCAGGTAACTTATCAATAACTAGACAGATACTTTAACACCTGAGATCTATATTGTTGTCTTCGTTTGGTAGAGTGTGTCTGGTGAATAAAATTCAAACGCATAAATTTTGGTTTTCCCTATCCTCTTTATAGCTCACCTGGACCGAAGGTCCAGGTGAGCTATTGCCATCACGTGGCGTCCGTCGTCGTCGTCGTTAACTTTTCTTTGAAAATCTTCCCCTCCAAAACGACTGAAGGGATTGCTTTGAAACTTTGCACACTTCATCTATAGGATGTCCTCTACCAAGATTGCACAAATGGTGACCGCCATCCAAACAACATGTCTTAAATTGCGAAAATGTGGAAAATTTTAACCGGATTCGTCATTTACATTAAGCAATACTTTTGTACCAAATTTGACGTTTATTGGATTGAAATACACCCGGTGTGATTCTGTTGCTCTCATCTCTTTCTAAATCTCTTTGAATTCTGTTCTCACAGAGCTCCGAACATCTACAACCAACAGTACATGAACAACATTTTGTACTACAGTTGGTTTTGCATCTACAACCAATAAGAAGCATTAATGACTCTGAGGCCAGCTTTTGGTCCATCCAGTGAATCGACAACATGTTGTTTTCTTCTAACCATCCATGTTCTTTAAATGGAGGCCTTGAAAATCAATTGTAGAACCAAAAGCACGTTTCCAAAGAGCGGTTTGGTAATTAGCACGTTTGATATGCTTTTGTAAAGCGTCTTTTGTCGTTGAAAGCTGATGGCATTGGATATGTTTTGATATGCAAAACAAGAGAAACCGTCCTCGTTTATGTTTGATTGTGTAGGAAATCCATAAAGAGCACATACACACTTTTCTATTTCCCTTTGAAGGTTTTCTGTTGTCTTAAAACTGGTTCCTATTCTGCAGATTGTCTGTCGAAAAAAATCAAAAACCTTTGACTTAGCTTTACCTGAAAAGGCACTGACACTGTCACCCCAGATAATGCATGGACACCAAGCAAAGCATGACAAACATCGTCACCCAAGCTCTTACATATACCTGATACATCAATAACTTTTGATTAAGCGGATGTTCCAGACACAATCAAAAATTTTGAGTCAATAAATGTTTGGTAGTAGCAGGGCAAGACTTCAACATCTGTATCTGACGAGCGAATGATAATGGATTTTAATCCATTTTCCATGGCATGCGTTGCATGGAGAAATATTTTTGTGTCAGCTTCCTCTTGATTGCTTCTGAGTTCTTGACATACTTCTGCTACCACAATGTCATTGCTAGTTGTAATTTTATGACATTCACCTTTATGGGCAAAGAATACGGTTTTGCCTTCGAAGATTTTTTTGTGTGTCTGCTTAGACCACTCACCAACAAGGAATTCTAGTAACTGAGTTTTATTGTTATTGCAAATTTCTTCCATTGAAGTGGGCACTGTTTCGAGGATCTTGCAATCTTCATCAATATCTTTCCCGACGACGCCCTACATTCGTGTTCGGGGACATAATAATGGCACATTGGTGAAGGTGAGACCCAAGGACACTTTCAACAACCGCCGAAAAGTAAATATAAACATAAAACAAGTAAAAATGAGTGTACAATAAGAGAAAATGTTTCCTCATAATCAGAGTATTTCCCAAATACAAAAAATATTAAAGTTAAATATGAGGAGACAATTTCAACAACGAAAAAAGTAAATGTATTTTTATAATAAGCATTTTTGTCTTTAAACAGTGAAATGTCCGTCAACAGAAAATGTCCTTGAATCTGTACCCCTGAGTATTTACCTAATACTGAACAATAAAATAAAGAAAAACTAATCATTAGTATATACAACCCACACTCCTCTCCCAATCCTAGGTATAAGACAACATACCAAACATAAATATCTTTTACCATATCTTTAAAAGGGAGTTGTGTCACATACACTTATTCCACATCTCAAGGGAGTTGTGTCACATAAACTTATTCCACATCTCATTAGTTTTTATTGTCTTAAATCTCACATAAAATATAAGTAACATGTAGTTTCAACCTTAAAAACCCAATAAGATATTCAGAGAAATGTAAGGAAATAACCTGAGTATCATACAGTAGTCTGCAATATCTACTCATGTTAAGATGATTTCAGTTATTAAACAGTAAATACCTAACTAATAAACAAACCTAAAATAGAGTGGAAACATGGCTATAATAAAGTTTTAAGTTTAATCTTACAACAGGTTTAATAGCCCTTGTAGATCTTCTCGGTTGCAAATTATTTTGCTGTGCTGGTGCGACAGGGATTTGAATAGCATGTACTGGCTGCACATTTTGTTGTGCTGGTGCAACAGGGATTTGAATATCATGTTCTGGCTGCACATTCTGTTGTGCTGGTGCAACAGGGATTCGAATATCATGGACTGGATGCAT
Organism: Arcuatula senhousia; assembly: GCA_963971305.1. Classification (NCBI taxonomy): domain Eukaryota; kingdom Metazoa; phylum Mollusca; class Bivalvia; order Mytilida; family Mytilidae; genus Arcuatula; species Arcuatula senhousia. The sequence continues at coordinate 2,621 of CAXARO010001787.1, forward strand.
ATTTTCGTGTGTCGGTTCTACAGGTGCCGGTTCTACAGGGGTTACAATATTGGGTAATGGTCGCATATTAGAGATTTCTCGACTTGCTACGTATCGGCACGGTTGCTACGTATCATAACCGTAACACGTTTTCGGGAGAAATTATTGATGAACCAATGTTCATGTATGTCGATAACTCGATTATAACCTTTATTAAAATTACTAGTATCTATCCTGTATGGCCTTTGTAACTGTAAATACTATCTTCAAATTTCAAGTTCAATAACATTTTAAATATAATATTTTTTTCATTAAAATTCCAAAAATGGAACAATGTAATAATGTACATGAAATAAACAAATTAAGGAATAAAATTCAAAACTATAACTACATGTGATTAATTTAACAGTTATTGATATTTTTATACTTGTCTTTTAGCATTATATAGTATTTAAATTCGAAACACCTTCAACTCCTCAAAAATCACCTAACACTAGAAACCTGTGAGCACAAATGATTTCCCTGTCCCCCATCCGCCTTAATTCGTCCATCCGTGTCTCTCTATCTGTTTGTTCAAAATTTTTGTAACTTATATCCTCTGCGTCTTGTGTTAGGATTAATTTTTAATTTGGTTAATTGCTTTAGCATAATGTCATTGGGTTATACCCACTTCATGTTTTCCGCGCCGACTAAGACTGTAAAGGGTTAAATGAAATTTTGAATACGAATTCGTTAATTTATCTATATTAGAAAGAAGAAGAGTTCAGTTCAGTAAGCTCGACATAGACATTTGTTCATCTTTGTGACCGCTTTAGTGAATTCCACAACACTATACAAAGTTGAGATGCATTTGAATCTGAGAAAAATGTATAGTTAATATTATTATAAAAAAAAATGCCAACCATTAAACTTGAAAAGGAGAAAAGAGGGGTTGTATTGTTTCTCATTATAAATTTTAGTTTGTAGGAAAAATATTTTGAGAAAACCAGAAGTAAAGAAAAAGATTTAAACGGTTAGAGCGTTGAAGAAAAAATATTATAAAGAAGAATTTCTGCTAATTGAACAAGAACAGAATTTGGGTCCCCTGCCGAGTGCAAAAAAAAATCTAAGTTGGCTCGGTTAACCTATGAAGGCGACATACCTGAAAATGTACATGTATTCTACCATTATATGTATGAGATCCCTGTCTGCAAATACATGATACATTTATCTGATGCAAAAAAAATGTTATTTTTCATATTTTACCTGGCCGCTAGGGGGATTAACATTTTAAAAAAAAAAGTAATCTTAGAGCTAATCCTTAAGAAATGTTCACTTGTCACTGCGGTACGTAACACAACCGTTACTCAACGGTTACTTTTCAATGAACGATTCGTTGGACTAAATAAAGACCAAACAAAAAAAACCACATTTTTGAAAATTACAAAAAGAAAAAGCAATTCAAAACTAAAAATAGATTTTAATTCTAGCTTTACTACGGGAAACTTGTGCACAATAAGCTTGTTTTCATCTCAATTTGACTGCATGACCATTAACCGCTCCCCTTTCGTTGTACGAGTGAGTGAGTGAGTTGGTGTTTTACGCCCGTGCAACGCGTTATAGGTTATTTACAGGCGATGAACATGAAAAGGATGATAAAATGAACATGAAATGATGATGATAAATGAAATATGGGGATGGGGTGGGAAACAAAGGACCGGTAAATTTTGAAGAACCACAGGAAAAGGGGAGCGGTGGGTAGGGGCGGAAAATTTAGCCTATGTGGTGCACTACTTGGCGGTCCACAAAAGGGTCTTTTACGTGCATGAAGCGTGGCACTCTTCACACACGTTGGCCCACTATGGTCGGCGGTCAGGGTTTCCGTATTATAGACCTGACAACCCCCGCGGACGAGGGCTTCCCTATTCAGCCACCTAGGGTACACACTTGGTCGCTCTGTGGGCTGAGCACTGACCCGATGTCAGAATCCTAAAACCCTTAGTCGCCTCTTACGACAAGCTAGGCTCTGCTGTGGGCCTATTCGCCACCCGGGCCCCGCACGGGACTTCGTTGTACGAAAGCAACCGTATGAAGTTGAGAAATCTCTATTAGGATTATTGTGGAATTCATTTAAAAAGTTATGGAACTGTTTTCTTATTCGAAGAACAGTTTGAATGATGATTGTTTAAACTAATCCAAATTATATCAGTAATTCTACAATACAAATAATCACGTTCACATGCTACATTCTAAAAAAAAATAACATCCACCCAAAAATGACAAGGTATACTGAATTTTGAAATTATAAATTAAAGTAGATGCTGACAAATCTTAAAACCATAAAGTGATTGCAATTACAGTACAGCTAGAGACATACCATAACTGAACACTGTGATAGTGGTACACCACTACTGGAGTGGTGGTCCATACTGTAACTTAAAAAAAATAAGATCCTCACTCAAGGCCTTACGAGCTACATAGCACGAAGAGGACTAAGTAAGTAAGTAAAATTCTTTTGGAATTGTTCGGTATAATCATTACATGTACCTCTAAGTGCGAAGAAATTTTTGTAATATCTTACACCAGTAAAAAGATATTATTTTCCAATCTAAATAGTGGTGTACCACTATCACAGTGTTCAGTTATGGTATGTGTCTAGCTGTACTGTACACACCCTATTTACCATATTTATGTTTTTTGAATTATTTTATAAATTTACAAAGTAAACAATTCAATACTAGAACTGGAGTCTTTATATCAATTCCGTGGCTCAGCATTCGATTGTTAAGACAACATGCAAGTCTTTTCGTGATCACAAACATGACAATCAATAAGAGTATTATTACTACAAAGTACAAAATACATGTAAATGTTAATATGTACATCATGGAATGATCGTTGTCAAAGACTATTTGTTTTTGTTGCCACTAGTAATTATTGGTGACTTCTTTTGTCTGCAACAACACAGAAGTACAACTACGCCTAATAATATGACAATCAGGGCTGTAAATTTAATAAGTAAAAAATATAAATACATGTAATACCATTAGTTTAATCTCTGGAAAATATAAACTTGTTTGTGTGTAATAAAAAAATCATATTTCTTTTGTTCTATTTACAAACAACAATCAAGAACTTGTGAGATTGAATTGTGGAATGTTAAATTTGTGTTGAAACTTGAAAGTTTTCTATTGTGTGTTTTCTCATGTTAAGACTAAATGCGACCTGATCACCCCTAAGGACATTTCACAGTGATTCAGCTAGGCAAAATTTAAATCAGTCAATTTGTCCTGAAAAGAAAGCTGTTTTTCATCAGTCATCCCTTCATACTTTAACCAAAAATTTGTCCTGGGAGATGGATATTTTCATGTCATGACATTTAGAAAAACTATCAGTCAATGTCTGAAAAATGATGCCAATCTGAAACCCTGTTTCATGTTTTATTACTTCAATAATTATTATATAATAAGATGCATGCCAGAACGTCAGTATTATAGTATTTATGAAAAAGAAAAAATGGAAACATTTTTTTTTCTGATACATGATTTACATGTACTTACCACTAAGGGCTAAAGACCTATCTCAAATTTCATTAATGTATGTGTTGACCCAAAGTCATGCAATCCAAAACGAGGCTAAACTAGGCATGCATTTTCTCCAAATGGCAGAAGCATCAACATCAGTAAAAAAGAGAGATGAATATTGTTGTATTCCAATGTGAAATGGCAATGCAAGGACAAATCCAGATTTAAGTTTTCATCACATACCAACTGAGAAAAGAGCCAATATAAGAAAACAGTGGATTATAGCAATTAGATGAGATGAAGGGCCATTGTTCAAGGTGAGTGAGTTGGTGTTTTACGCCCGTGCAACGCTATATAGGTTATTTACAGGCGATGAACATGGAAAGGGTGATAAAATGAACATGAAATGATGATGATAAATGAAATATGGGGGTGGGATGGGAAACAAAGGACCGGTAAATTTTGAAGAACCACAGGAAAAGGGGAGAGGTGGGTAGGGGCGGAAAATTTAGCCTATGTGGTGCACTACTTGGCGGTCCACAAAGGGGTAATTTACGTGCATGAAGCGTGGCATTCTCCACACACGTTGGCCCACTATGGTCGGCGGTCAGGGTTTCCGAATTATAGACCTGACAACCCCCGCTGACGAGGGCTACCCTATTCAGCCACCTAGGGTACACACTTGGTCGCTCTATGGGCTGAGCACTGACCCGACGTCAGAATCCTAAAACCCTTAGTCGCCTCTTACGACAAGCTAGGTAAACAAAAAGAAAATTCTTTGTTTACATTCTCAGTACATTTTATGAAATATGTTGCATAAAAGGAATTTAATAATAAGTATATCAAGAATTATGATGTTATATATGAATGTCTAGAATATAATCAAACAATGTTGCTGTAATTTCAACCCTGAAAATCATCTGACAAACAGATTTTGATTTTTGAGTTCCCTCAGCGAGGATCGAACTCACAACATTTGGGACATCTACGGCGTATGCGCCTAGCTAACAGAACAGAGGTTGTAACCACTGGAAACTTTATTTCTATCAGTCTAAATGCAGGGTTTCTGCCTGGGCAGTACACTTTTCTGTCAGGGGATGCTGCAATCCAGTAACAAAATGGACTGATAACAATACCAGATGGATATAGGTTTACTGTTTCGTCCATTTTCTGAAAAAGAAATGTAACAATTCAATAATATTAATTAAGACTCATCAGAGGTGCTATGGCAAAAAGGTTGATAATATCAATATTTAACAAAAGTACATGGATATGTGTATAAAATAAAGAACTGACAATCTACAATTCATATTGACATAAATATCATAAAATCAGTTAGTTCCAAGGTACATGTAGTGCCATTTACAATAAATTTTTTTTACATATATGTACCTTGCTGTATGCATTGGCTGCAGTATTTTCACACTCATTTCCATGTTTCATTGCAGCTGTTTGAACATGTCTTCCTGACCTGACAACAGTCTTTCTGGCAAACGTTCTCCATTTGTAAAACACAAATACATTCATTTTAAATAAATATTTACTTTTGTATTATTCTAGTAATATGAATATAAAGTTGAGACAGATATAAGTCATTTTGGTTTTGCTATATATACCTTTTCACCTCTTTGCAATCTGGCCAACATTGGAAGCTGTTATCCTCTGTTTTCTTAGCATGTGCCATCTAGGGTCCATCCTTTGCAAGCGTGTGTTCTCCTCAATTTCTTTGCTTTGAAGTTCAGTAACTTTGATATTTTCCAACTTTGTCATTTGATCTCTTGTCAGCACTATGTTCAAATTATTTGTCACTAAATTTTTAACAGAAAGATCAGGAAACTCATTAGCATCCACTAGATTCAACACATAATCAGAGTTCAGTTTTTGCTGGTAGCTTAATACTGAAGCTTTAGGAAATTTTGGTTTGCACCTCAGTATTGTCCAAATTTACAACTGTAGGGAAAATTATTTCTACTAGAAAGAAGGTCGCAAAGACGTCTTTGAATAAGAGACACAGGCATAGGAGTCGTAGTCAAAGTCCATCGAGCGAGTCGGAGTCTTCTGACTCAAAGGAATACTCCTCTTAAGAATCGGGAGTAAGTTCCTCAGAGGGTTTGGGTGATGAATCCAATGATTCGGGGCCTTCCTTCGAAAACACTTGCCTCCTCCTTAAAAGAGTAAAGAGGGAGAGGGAGCATCGTCCGACATTCTATAGATAAAGATAGGAAGGTCAAGGTTGAATTGCAATGCGATATGTCAAATTACGTAAATGACAAATTTAGAGATGTGTGTGATACAGCTATACATGAAAAAAATGTATATGACTGTCCAATATCATCTAATTTTTACTTAGAATCGCATAACGTTGACGATGATGTGCCCATTGATGTCCGTCGTTCTAACGGCAAGCCTTATGATGACAATTTGCAACAGATTCAAGGCAGAACTGGGATGGCCTTGGGACCTCTCAGAAAACTCTGGTTGGATCTGGAAAAATTGCAAAAGATTGATTGATTGATTGATTGTTGATTGCTTATTGTCCCGTCGACAATTTATCTTGTTTAGTTTTCAAGATATAGGGCTGTTAATAAGTGAAAACTTTGGCAAAGTTACGAAAAAGGGCAATAACTTCCACATAAGCAGTCGGATCTTTTTCAAAATTTCAGGACAGTAAATCTTAAGATGCTGATCACTTTTGATTCTTGTACAATTTTGATATCTGTAACCATTTTTGAGTTATCAGCCAAAACCTGCAATTTACCCCTATGTTCTATTTTTAGCCATTGCGGCCATATTTTTTGACGAATAAAAATCCAAATGACAGAATTGTAGCATATATGCTATTGAAAATGTGTGCGAAGTATAGATGCAGTTGGTCTTAAGATGTCAGACAAGGTAATCTTTGAAATTTAGGGGAAAAGTAATGAAAAATGGTAATTTTTTCCGCTTTAAAGGCCACAACTCCTAAAGAAATGGTTCTACAGCTTTAACCTAGCTACATGATATGTAGATCTTGATGTGCTTAATCATATGCAATTTGAATTTTTGTAATATCTTGTATAGTTTTCAAGATATAGGGCTAAATAAGTGGAAATAAGAAAAAATACCAAAACAAGAGGCTCCCAGGAGCCTGAATCTCTCACCTGACATATGTGCCTGAAGTAAAGGTTATTAGGCAAAATCTATTTGACATTGAAAGGGTCATTAGATTAATAAGGGGATCATCTGACAATATGGTGGATCTTAAGGTGCTGATCACTTTTGTTCTCAATCAAAATCTAAAAATCTGTCACCTTTTTTGAGTTATTAGCAAAAAAATGCAGTTTAACCTAATGTTCTATTTTTAGCCACAGCGGTCATGTTTTACAATCAATCAAAAATCCCCATATCAGTTCTATACACCTAATGCTAATAAACAACAGTACCAAGTTTGGTTCCAATTGGACTTTAAGTGTCAGAGGAGTAGACGTTTTCAAGGTAATGAGGAAATGCTTTTTAAATGCTCAATTTGGGCGTTCTAAGGGCAATAACTCCTCAAAGGAAATGTCCTACGACGTTGACCCTATACATATTTTGTAGATCTTGATGTGCTTAACAATATGCAATTTAAATTTCTCAAATATGTTGTATAGTTTTCAAGATATTGAGCTAAACAGGTGCAAAATTTGCAAAAAAATCCACAAAAAGGCAATTACTCCTACATGGGTGGTTTGATTTACTTCAAAATTTCAGAGCTGGTAGATCTTGAGGTGCTGCTGATCACTTTTACCCTTGCCAGAATTTTGATATCTGTAGCCGTTTTTGAGTTATTTGCAAAAAATTGCATTTAACCCTTAAGTTCTATTTTTAGCCATGGCGGCCATGTTTTACGACGAATCAAAAATCCCCACATCAGTTCTAAGCACCGAATGTCAATGAACAACCATACCAAGTTTGGTTGCAAATGGACTTATGGTGTCGGAGGAGTTAACGTTTTAAACAGTTTACGGACGACGGACGCCAAGTGATGACAAGAGATCACATGGCCCACAGGGTCAGTGAGCTAAAAAGGCAATAACTCTTACATCGGCGGTTGGATCTTCTTGAAAATTTCAGGGCAGGTAGATTTTAGGTGCCGAAACTGCTATTTACCCCTATGTTCTATTTTTAGCCATGGCGGCCATATCTTTTGACGAATCAAAAATCCAAACGATAGAATTGTAGCATATATGCTACCCGGTATTAAAAATGTGTGACAAGTTTAGTTGCAGTTGGTCTTATGGTGTCAACCAAGTTAATCTTTGAAAATCAGGGGAAAAGTACTGCAAAATGGTAAATTTTGACGCTTTAATGGCCATAACTCCTGAAAGGAATGGTTCTACAGCTTTGACCTAAATACATGAAATGTAGATCTTGATGTGCTAAATCATCTGCAATTTAAATTTTTGAAATATATTGTATAGTTTTAAAGATATAGGGCTAAATAAGTCAAAAAATTTGAAAAAAAAAATCCAGAAAAAGGGCAACAACTCCTACATCAGTTGTTGGATCTTCTTGAAAATATCAGGGCAGGTAGATCTTGAGGTGCTGATCACTTTTACCCTATGCCAGAATATCTGTCTCCGTTTTTGAGTTATTTGCAAAAAACTGCTAATTACCCCTATGTTCTATTTTTAGCTAGAGCAGCCATGTTTTTTACAAATCAAAAATCCAAACGATAATTTTGAAGCACCTATGCCAATAAACAACTGTACCAAGTTTGGTTGCAAATGGACTCATGGTGTCAGAGGAGTTAACGTTTTAAAAAGTTAACGGATGACGGACGCCAAGTAATGGCAATAGCTCACATGACCCTTTGAGCAATTATGAAAAAAGGCTATTGATGAAATCACCTTGTCTGTCTGTCTATATGTCTGTACAATCCATTCAATTAATTTCAAATTAAATATACAGCTTTACCGTGATGTAGCCCTTCCCCCTAATTCCAATTCCAAACCAACTGTCTAGTTCCTGTTAAACTTTTTTGAATCACACATTAATACAAAACAAGAGGCTCCCAGGAGCCTGAATCGCTCACCTGGTTTAATGTCAACCCTTTGAAGACTTTTGTATAGCTAAATGAGTTGAATGTTTAAGCAATAAAAAGCTTTTCTCTATCTGCAATAGTTTTCATTCCAATGCAAAAAACACTATTTTTCACCTTTAAAGGGCCACAACCCCTTAAAGGGGTCATCTGACAACTTCGACCATATGGAGACTTTTGTAGAGCTAAATGAGCTGAACATTTAAGCAAGCAACAGCTTTTCTCTATCTGCAATAGTATTCATTCTATAGGCCAAAACACTATTTTTGTCTAAAAGGGGCCATAACCCCTATAAGGGGTCATCTGACAACTTTGACCCTATGGAGACTTTTGTAGAGCTAAATGAGCTGAACATTTTAGCAAGAAACAGCTTTTCTCTATCTGCAATAGTTTTCATTCTATAGGCCAAAAACACTATTTTTTGCCTTTAAGGGGCCGTAACCCCTATAAGGGGTCATCTGACAACTTCGACCCTATGGAGGCTTGTGTAGAGCTAAACGAGCTGAACATTAAAGCAAGCAACAGCTTTTCTCTATCTGCAATAGTTTTCATTCTATAGGCCAAAAACACTATTTTTTGCCTTTAAGGGGCTGTAACCCCTATAAGGGGTCATCTGACAACTTTGACCTTATGGAGACTTTTGTAGAGCTTAATGAGCTGAACATTTAAGCAAGCAACAGCTTCTCTCTATCTGCAATAGTTTTCATTCTATAGGCCAAAAACACTATTTTTTGCCTTTAAGGGGCCGTAACCCCTATAAGGGGTCATCTGACGACTTCGACCCTATGGAGACTTGTGTAGAGCTAAATGAGCTGAACATTTAAGCAAGCAACAGCTTTTCTCTATCTGCAATAGTTTTCATTCTATAGGCCAAAAACTCTATTTTTTGCCTTTAAGGGGCCGTAACCCCTATAAGGGGTCATCTGACAACTTTGACCTTATGGAGACTTTTGTAGAGCTTAATGAGCTGAACATTTAAGCAAGCAACAGCTTCTCTCTATCTGCAATAGTTTTCATTCCATAGGCCAAAAACATGAAAAAATGCTATTTTTTACCTTTAAGGGGCCGTAACTCCCATAAGGCATCATCTGAAAACTTCGACTCAATGGAGACTTTTGTAGAGCTTTTGATGCTGAAGCAGTAGCGTGGCATCAAATTTCATCTATCTCTTATACTTTTTGATTTACAAGCCAAAAACAGTAGTCTGACCCCCCTGGTCTATTTTTAGCAACGGCGGTCATGTTTTTCGACGAATCAAAAATCCCCACATCAGTTCTGTGGGGGATACCCTAAAGTACCACCAGACCAAATTTGGTTTGAATCTGTGCTGCGGTTTCAGAGGAGAAGAAGTTTGAAGAAAAGTTAACGACGACGGACGACGACGACGGACGACGACGACGACGGACGCCAAGTAATGGCAATAGCTCACATGGCCTTTGGCCAGGTGAGCTAAAAAGACATTCTCAGCTTCTAAAAATTGATTTCAAACATAGCACTTAACTTTACCATGATAACTTCTCTAAAGGGAATAATTTACTACACGATTTACACCCTGTTTTCTAAAATTTATTGCCTAAGTTTAAAGGCATATTGTCTACGGCAAACTCATTTTTTTACCCCTCAATTTTTTGGTGTCAATTAGACCGAAATGCAATAAAATGAATATTGAAAAACAAATTTGCTACAAATTTTGCCTCAAAAGTAGTTTATTTTGATCAAAATAGCATGACAATATTGATTGATATTTTATTTACCTGCACTACGTCACATTGACACAGATTTAGACCGAGTAGTTTTAACACGGACACTAAGCGGAATCTCGAGTTTTGTCCCCGAATATATTGATATGTTGAAAAAATACCGATATTTTTCGTGTTAATCTTTTAAATAACATTCAAAAATTAATACAGGCAATAATTGTCAGTTTTATTCATTAAGTAGCTCTAATATTCGGTTGCCGTTTAAATTTTCTTCCGAGCTAAAACTTCGAGAAACAGATTATGCACCACGTGCAAGAACTATTGAAGTTTTCAATCAAAGAAAGTATAGTGCGCATGCTTACAGCTCATCTACATCTCATGAATATGAATTTTTGTAAAGCTTTACAAATATTATATATTTTTCAATTTTTGAAGTAATAAAGAACCCTAGTGGTATTTTGAAAGTTTGTATCTTTCTAAATAAACAAAACGAATAGTCTGACGACAATTTTTTGGTTTTACAAAAAAATATTTTTTCGTAGACAATATGCCTTTAACTGCTATCATTTCCCGTCATTATTTTTCATTTAATTTTTCCTCATTATTTTTCCCGCGGTTTGTACATGAAAACCATTTGTTTGTAAAAGCAAAATACAACATTTGTTAAGCAATTTGTAAATAAAAACAATTTCAGTTTTAGTAAAATGGACTGTCCCAAAAAATTCTTTACCCAAATTTTATACATCTTCTTCGCACTTCATACATGTAGACTTATATAACATATTAATTATACCATAACTAGTCCCGTGCGGGGCCCGGGTGGCGAATAGGCCCGCAGCAGAGCCTAGCTTGTCGTAAGAGGCGACTAAGGGTCTTGGGATTCCGACGTCGGGTCGGTGCTCAGCCCACAGAGCGACCAAGTGTGTACCCTAGGTGGCTGAATAGGGTAGCCCTCGTCCGCGGGGGTTGTCAGGTCTATAATACGGAAACCCTGACCGCCGACCATAGTGGGCCAACGTGTGTTGAGAGTGCCACGCTTCATGCACGTAAAAGACCCCTTTGTGGACCGCCCAGTAGTGCACCACATAGGCTAAATTTTCCGACCCTACCCACCTCTCCCCTTTTTCCTGTGGTTCTTCAAAATTTACCGGTCCTTTGTTTCCCACCCCATCCCCATATTTCATTTATCATCATCATCATTTCATGTTCATTGTATCATCCTTTTCATGTTCATCGCCTGTAAATAACCTATATAGCGTTGCACGGGCGTAAAACACCAACTCACTCACATACCATAACTATGTTTTTTATAATTTGATATTATTTAATTATAACTTAAATCGAAATGAAAAAAACTTATATTTTAACCTCTTCTTCTTATAGAAAAAAATCACTATATTTTGACTTGATTTTTAAGATTTTTTTTTTGCCTGCAGTAATCTTCTATATCATTGACGACATGATACTATAAAAGGTTGGCTTCACAGTAATAGCATAACCTTTGAGATTTTTACTATATATCTATTTTTTTGGGAGGGGTTTTCCTGCCTTTGGTTTAGTTCCAATTATCTTCACCTTTCCCAATGACAAATATGACCAGATTTTACTCAATATGACCAAGATTTTACTACTTCTTTACCCAAATTTTATACATCTTCTTCGCACTTCATACATGTAGACATATATAATATATTAATTAAACCTTAACTATTTTTTCTAAATTTAATATTATTTAATTATAACTTAAATCGAAATGAAAATTGCAAATGACCATAACACTTAGTTACACACTAACGACCCCTAATTACACAAAATAGAACAATCCACAAATTCACTCTCGATAAGGTCATTTCACAACCAATTAGGTCAACAGACGCAAATGGACCACATTATAGAAAGACATATTAGGAAAGATACATATATTGAAAAATCTAAATTCTTAGCATCAAAAGAGTCAGAAGTTGTAAAAATGATTATGGAAACAATGGAGAAGCTAACCAAAGTGCATGCATACGACACAAGAACACATTACATGAAAATTTGTAATACCGTTATTGGAACTAGAGGTGAAACCAAACTGAAAGTGATCACAACGCCTTCCTCCTCATTGGTAACAGCCTATCCTTTTTGTAAGTATAAATTTCCAAACTTTTTATTCCGTATGCATATGCATACAAGTAACTTATATTTTAACCTCTTCTTCTCATAGAAAAATTCACTATATTTTGACTTGATTTTTAAGATTTATTTTTTTTTGCCTGCAGTAATCTTCTATATCATTGACGACATGATACTATAAAAGGTTGGCTTCACAGTAATAGCATAACCTTTGAGATTTTAATATATATCTATTTTTTTGGGAGGGGTTTTCCTGCCTTTGGTTTAGTTCCAATTATCTTCACCTTTCCCAATGACAAATATGACCAGATTTTACTCAATATGACCTAAATTTTACCACTTCTTCGCACTTCATACATGTAGACATATATAATATATTAATTAAACCTTAACTATTTTTTCTAAATTTAATATTATTTAATTATAACTTAAATCGAAATGAAAATTGCAAATGACCATAACACTTAGTTACACACTAACGACCCCTAATTACACAAAATAGAACAATCCACAAATTCACTCTCGATAAGGTCATTTCACAACCAATTAGGTCAACAGACGCAAATGGACCACATTATAGAAAGACATATTAGGAAAGATACATATATTGAAATATCTAAATTCTTAACATCAAAAGAGTCAGAAGTTGTAAAAATGATTATGGAAACAATGGAGAAGCCAACCAAAGTGCATGCATACGACACAAGAACACATTACATGACAATTTTTAATACCGTTATTGGAACTAGAGGTGAAACCAAACTGAAAGTGATCACAACGCCTTCGTCTTCATTGGTAACAGCCTATCCTTTTTGTAAGTATCAATTTCCAAACTTTTTATTCCGTATGCATACAAGTAACTTATATTTTAACCTCTTCTTCTTATAGAAAAAAATCACTATATTTTGACTTGATTTTTAAGATGTTTTTTTTTGCCTGCAGTAATCTTCTATATCATTGACGACATGATACTATAAAAGGTTGGCGTCACAGTAATAGCATAACCTTTGAGATTTTTAATATATATCTATCTTTTGGGAGGGGTTTTCCTGCCTTTGGTTTAGTTCCAATTATCTTCACCTTTCCCAATGACCAGATTTTACTCAATATGACCTAGATTTAACCACTTCTTTACCCAAATTTTATACATCTTCTTCGCACTTCATACATGTAGACATATATAATATATTAATTAAACCTTAACTATTTTTTCTAAATTTAATATTATTTAATTATTACTTAAATCAAAATGAAAATTGCAAATGACCATAACACTTATTTACACACTAACGACCCCTAATTACACAAAATAGAACAATCCACAAATTCACTCTCGATACGGTCATTTCACAACCAATTAGGTCAACAGACGCAAATGGACCACATAATAGAATTGAAAAATCTAAATTCTTAACATCAAAAGTGTCAGAAGTTGTAAAAAAGATTATGGAAACAATGGAGAAGCCAACCACAGTGCATGCATACGACACAAGAACACATTACATGAAAATTTTTAATACCGTTATTGGATCTAGAGGTGAAACCAAACTGAAAGTGATCACAACGCCTTCGTCCTCATTGGTACCCGCCTATCCTTTTTGTAAGTATCAATTTCCAAACTTTTTATTCGGTATGCATACAAGTAACTTATATTTCAACCTCTTCTTCTTATAGAAAAAAATCACTATATTTTGACTTGATTTTTTAGATTTTTTTTTTTTTGCCTGCAGAAATCTTCTATAGCATTGACGACATGATACTATAAAATGTTGGCTTCACAGTAATAGCATAACCTTTGAGATTTTTACTATATATCTATCTTTTGGGAGGGGTTTTCCTGCCTTTGGTTTAGTGCCAATTATCTTCACCTTTCCCAATGACAAATATGACCAGATTTTACTCAATATGACCTAGATTTTACCAATTCAGAATTAGTTGTTTACATAACATTGCTAACTTCAAGGACATATTGATGATGCCAGAAACACCAATCATAAATACTGGTCAAATCAATTCAGAACACATGACAAATTCAAATTTATGAGAGATTGGTTTAATATGTATTTATTGTTAATCCCTGATGAACAGGATTTGCATGGATGTATTCCCAGACACTTTTTCACAAAATGCGTCAGAATAATAATCATACGAAATGCAATTAGGTCTTTCCAAGAGAAAGGGAAAGACCTTAACAAGAAAAATAAGAAACAGAGTAAAAACAATATGTCCCCGACGACACTTCGTGGTCGGGGACATAATTATTTCGAATTGTCGTCAAAAGAAGAGCATTTTAAAAAATAAGGCCAAGAAATGGAATGAACTGCCTCAAGAAGCTAAGAAAAACTAAGACAATAAGAGATAGTGAGCTGAAAGGGATGTCAGAGGAGGAAGTCATTGCCTTTCATTAAAAACAAATTGAAAATCCTCTATAAATATGAATAAAATGTATCTATCGCTATCATTATGGTTTTTTTTTATATGTACATGTACCAGTCTTATCTTGAATATTTCTCTTTTTAGGACCCCTACCTAAAGCAACACACCAAATATCGAAGGCCAAAAATTTATAATAGCTGAGAAAACTGTTACGAAAATTTTTACCCTGAAAATCTAAGTCAGCTCGCTAAACATGTGCATGTTTGTAAGGGTTGTAGCGCATGGCATATCGCATGTAATCCTGTATTTCATACATATTTGATGTTGTATTGTATTCTTGCATTTTTCTCACATATAAATTTCCCTCCAAAATTTAACGTCCCAGGTGGCGAAAAGGCCCACAGCAGAGCCTAGCTTGTCGCAAGAGGCGACTGATGGTCTTGGGATTCTGACGTCGGCTCAGTGCTCAGCCCACAGAGCAACCAAGTGTGTACCCTAGGTGGCTGAATAGGGTAGCCCTCGTCCGCGGGGGTTGTCAGGTCTATAATACGGAAACCCTGACCTCTGACCATAGTGGGCCAACGTGTGTGGAGAGTGCCACGCCTCATGCACGTACAAGACCCCTTTGTGGATCACCAATTAGTGCACCACATAGGCTAATTTTTCCGCCCCTACCAACCTCTCTCCTATTCCTGTTGTTTTTCAAAATTAACCGTTCCTTTGTGTCCCACCCCATCCCCATAGTTCATTTATTATCATCATTTCATGTTCATTTATCATCCTTTTCATTTTTATTGCCTGTTAATAACCTATATAGCGTTGCACGGGCGAAAAACACCAACTCACTCACTCCACAATTAAAGAGATGCAGTTGACACAACTTCAATTCATGGTCTGCTGGACTTAAGTTTCCTTCACCTTTCGGATGATTTTGTATTTGATCTGTCTGGTTTAATCAGCCAGACTTGCTATGTAATAGGTGTATCATATATATATATCATACATGTCATGTTATGGTGTGAGTGTGTGCATGACTGCATGTCCTTCATCTGTCCATTATTTTATTATTATCAAAAAATATATATTTGTTTAATGCATTATTATCAAAAAATATATATTTGTTTAATGCATTATATGATATAACCGGTTACATACACGACATAAAATTATGTATAAAACATAAACATGAAGAAAAAAAATGTTAATTAAAAACAGTTACATGAATTAAAAGAGTAATAAAACCTGATATCATCTGTAAATCAATAATACTGAACAGATTTTTATTGGCAAAGGGTCAGCTGGCCAGTGTAATTTCACGGACTCTTATCAATAAAAAACAAATAGACAAATACTATAAGACATATCAGATATTTTGTAGTATGATTTGCATGTTTTTGTTCGTGATGCTATTTGCATAAGGCTTATGTGACTAAGCATGAGCGATTCTTCTTGTGTCGTATGCTTTGTTTAGTTTATGAACATTTTTATTGTTGTGGTTTTTTAAAGCCATTTAATTACTGTATAGACTCAATCGATTATATTTATTAAAATAAACAGTCTGATTTAAGCTTACGGGAGAACAGAAATACAAATGACAACAAAGTTCCAGACAATAAATTTTGCTACGCCTGACGCACGTTTCGTCTATAAAAGACTCATCAGAGGCGCTCTACCAAAAATATTGAAAATGCCAAACACTGAATGAATATGAAGAGCATAGAATAGTATTACCAAAAATACCAAACTGGGAACCAAATTATTACTAAGATATTCAACCTATGTCTGGGGTAGGAAGAACCTTAGGGTTTAGACAATTATGAAATTTAGATGGATAAAACAAAGTTGAACATGTTAAAAGTATTTGAATGATGAACAGGGTGTGAAACATGATATAACATTAAACAATATGCATTTTTATTATAAACAAGTCAAAAAGTAACCAGCTCACCAAATAAACCACACACATTCACATAAATTGCATACACGTACACGAAAACCCACAGTTTAATGGTCAAGTATTTTAACATGTATAAATAAAGGTTTTTTTTTAATATAATATTTTCAAATTTTAATTGAATTTTTTGAAATGGAAAAACTTAAACCTGGGAAACTAAAGAAGGACCGATCAATAAAACAGGAAGTTCAGACAGAACTGTCAACCAAGACCAGAGTTGTAAATGCTTTCAGGAAAAAAGTTAAGAAATTGGAAAATTTGCAATTTGAACCTGTTGAGGTCCTTGTAGTAATAAAAGAATTTAAACACAGAAATTTAAATATTTTGGATTCGGGAACATGATTACAAAGATCGCAAGTGCACAGCCGTTGACCAATTCAAAACCGGGAAACAAGGGAAAACGATATGGACCCTTATACCTCATCGATGATGATTCCATGACGTCCCGTGCGGGGCCCGGGAGGCGAATAGGCCCGCAGCAGCGCTAAGCTTGTCGGTAAAAGGCCACTAAAGAGCGCTCAGAAACCTGACATCGGGGTCAGGCCGCTTTGCCCACAAAGCGACTGGGATGTGTGCCCCAGGTGGTTGAATGGGGCAGCCCTGACATCGAGAGATGCGGGGTCGTCAGGCGATAATGCGGAAAACCTGATCACAAACCATAGTGGTGCACCGTGTTGGGAAAAATGTCACGTTCCTCGCACGTTAAAGAACCCTGCTGCAGGTCTCGGTAAGAGTAGGACCCGTGACGTCCCGTGCAGGGCCCGGGAGCCGAACAGGCCCGCAGCAGCGCTAAGCATGTCGGTAAAAGTCCACTAAAGAGCGCTCAGAAACCTGACATCGGGGTCAGGTCCCTAACTCCCTTTTCAGGGACAGTCAAAACTCTCCTACCCGATTGACCTTGTGTCCCCATTTCCTCCACTTCATCATCATTTCATGTTCATTGCATCATCACTTTCATGTTCATCTCCCGGATATAGCCGAAATCGTGCTGCTTGGGAGTAATGCAATAACTAACTAACTAACATTAACAACACAAGCATTGAACAACTGACGCCAGGAGTTAGTAAGTTATTGCACTCCCAAGCAGCACGATTTCGGCTATATCCAGGAGGTGAACATGAAATACAATTGACAACAAAGTTCCAGACAATAAATTTTGCTACGCCCGACGCGCGTTTCGTCTATTCAAGACTCATCAGAGGCGCTCTACCAAAAATATTGAAAATGCCAAACACTATATGAATATGAAGAGTGAGTGAGTGAGTTGGTGTTTTACGCCCGTGCAACGCTATATAGGTTATTTACAGGCGATGAACATGAAAAGGATGATAAAATGAACATGAAATGATGATGATAAATGAAATATGGAGATGGGGTGGGAAACAAAGGACCGGTAAATTTTGAAGAACCACAGGAAAAAGGGGAGAGGTGGGTAGGGGCGGAAAATTTAGCCTATGTGGTGCACTACTGGGCGGTCCACAAAGGGGTCTTTTACGTGCATGAAGCGTGGCACTCTCCACACACGTTGGCCCACTATGGTCGGCGGTCAGGGTTTCCGTATTATAGACCTGACAACCCCCGCGGACGAGGGCTACCCTATTCAGCCACCTAGGGTACACACTTGGTCGCTCTGTGGGCTGAGCACTGACCCGACGTCAGAATCCCAAGACCCTTAGTCGCCTCTTACGACAAGCTAGGCTCTGCTGCGGGCCTATTCGCCACCCGGGCCCCGCACGGGTTGAATATGAAGAGCATAGAACAGTATCACCAAAACTACCAAACTGGGGAACCAAATTATTACTAAGATATTCAACCTATGTCTGGGGTAGGAAGAACCTTAGGGTTTAGACAATTTTGAAATTTAGACGGATAATTTAAAGCTTTGATGTATTCTCTCAAGTGGTGAAACAATGAACATAAAATGATGATGAAGTGGAGGAAATGGGGACACAAGGCCAATCGGGTAGGAGAGTTTTGACTGCTATTGGAAAAAGGAGTAATGGGTAGAGACGGGAAATTTAGCCTCCTGCATGGGGATCCTACGGGTCCTACTCTTATCGAGACCTGCAGCAGGGTTCTTTAACGTGCGAGGAACATGACATTTTTCCTAACACGGTGCACCACTATGGTTTGCGGTCAGGTTTTCCACATTATCGCCTGACGACCTCGCATCTCTCGATGTCAGAGCTGCCCCATTCAACCACCTGAGGCACACATCCCAGTCGCTGTGGGCAAAGCGGCCTGACCCGATGTCAGGTTTCTGAGTTCTCTTTAGTGGACTTTTACCGACAAGCTTAGCGCTGCTGCGGGCGTTTTATGGCCGACATGATAAACTGAGCCGGTACCTTTATTATTCACTTGCAGTGAAACATTAATCGTGTTAAAGAATATATTCTTGGAATTCCTGCTTAAACGATGATTGTTCTAATTGGTAATTGTATAGAATCAACCTACAGTAAAATGCTATCTCCAGATAACAGCTTCGGGATGAATAAATTGTATTGCAGATAGGACAAAAAATATATGTCCACTCCCTTCTCACAATGAAATAAATGTTGAACTACCGGTATATATTTTGGAGCATAATTACGGGATATATTTAAACGTACATCGTCTAGACTTAATCAAACGATAATTAAACATGGAGCACGTTAGAAGGAAACATTTTTTATATGGAAGTGGCACAAATGATAGCATTTTTGCGGGATCAGATTTTACATGAAATGATAAAGTAGGTACATTTTTAATAAAACGAATCCTTTTTCAAGTACATCTGGGAACGTAAATGGATGATGCCGGTGGCGCTACTTCCTATATAATCAATGGTATGAGTGTGCCGCAATATAGGGTCTACTTTTTCAGGCATCAAGGTGTAGAACAGGGTTAAAAATTTAGACCAGCTGTTACTAACAGGGATACAAATACGTGCAAGACCAAAAATTTCTACAGTTAAGTAAAATGCACATTAAATTTTAACCTTAGAATGCTTCTAAAATAAAAGTTCAAAGATCTATTTCACCTCTGAACGGCTATTTATACAGTAAATCATTTACACAAAAGCATTTTGAGTGAGTGAGTTGGTGTTTTACGCCCGTGCAACACTATATAGGTTATTTACAGGCGATGAACATGAAAAGGATGATAAAATGAACATGAAATGATGATGATGATCAATGAAATATGGGGGTGGGGTGGGACACAAAGGACCGGTAAATTTTGAAGAACCACAGGAGTGAGTGAGTGAGTGAGTTGGTGTTTTACGCCCGTGCAACGCTATATAGGTTATTTACAGGCGATGAACATGAAAAGGATGATAAAATGAACATGAAATGATGATGATAAATGAAATATGGAGATGGGGTGGGAAACAAAGGACCGGTAAATTTTGAAGAACCACAGGAAAAAGGGGAGAGGTGGGTAGGGGCGGAAAATTTAGCCTATGTGGTGCACTACTGGGCGGTCCACAAAGGGGTCTTTTACGTGCATGAAGCGTGGCACTCTCCACACACGTTGGCCCACTATGGTCGGCGGTCAGGGTTTCCGTATTATAGACCTGACAACCCCCGCGGACGAGGGCTACCCTATTCAGCCACCTAGGGTACACACTTGGTCGCTCTGTGGGCTGAGCACTGACCCGACGTCAGAATCCCAAGACCCTTAGTCGCCTCTTACGACAAGCTAGGCTCTGCTGCGGGCCTATTCGCCACCCGGGCCCCGCACGGGACAAGAACCACAGGAAAAGGGGAGAGGTGGGTAGTTTGATATTGTTATAACAGGGTATGATAAAAAATGGGGTTTTTTCGCAAATTTCTGGATACTAACAGGGTCGTGTTCAGAACAGGTATACTCTAAATTATAGGCAGTAGCCCCTGCCTGGCGGGGGATGAAGGGAGTAAAGAATTTCTAGATGTCCTTAAAAACAGTATCTTTTTATACAGATATATATCAGAAAATGGGCACGTGTTCTATATAGAGTTCCTCTATTGTTTGTTTATTCTTGTTGTCTTAAGTCCAAGGTTCTGTCTGTGGAATTGATTGATTTGATTTTATTGTGTGTCTAAAAGCACTGCTGGTGGAGTTTAAATTCCCCGAGGTAAGCCCGCTCCGGCACCAACACTTTTGAGTTGGAGAATACATCAAAGCTTTAAATTATCCGTCTAAATTTCAAAATTGTCTAAACCCTAAGGTTCTTCCTACCCCAGACAAAGGTTGAATATCTTAGTAATAATTTGGTTCCCCAGTTTGGTATTTTTGGTTATACTGTTTATGCTCTTCATATTCATACAGTGTTTGGCATTTTCAATATTTTTGGTAGAGCGCCTCTGATGAGTCTTAAATAGACTAAACGCGCGTCACGCGTAGAAAAATTTATTGTCTGGAACTTTGTTGTCATTGTTTATTTCGAGCACACGTGAAGGTTAGCACTGCTGGTGGAGTTTAAATTCCCCGAAGTTAGCCCGCTCCGGCACCAACACTTTTGAGTTGGAGAATACATCAAAGCTTTAAATTATCCGTCTAAATTTCAAAATTGTCTAAACCCTAAGGTGCTTCCTGCCCCAGACAAAGGTTGAATATCTTAGTAATAATTTGGTTCCCCAGTTTGGTATTTTTGGTTATACTGTTTATGCTCTTCATATTCATACAGTGTTTGGCATTTTCAATATTTTTGGTAGAGCGCCTCTCATGAGTCTTAAATAGACGAAACGCACGTCAGGCTTAGCAAAATGTATTGTCTGGAACTTTGTTGTCATTGTTTATTTTGTGCTTTGTATGGGATTATAATAGGTGAGTTCCGTGCGGGACCCGGGAGGCGAATAGGCTCGCAGCAGCGCTAAGCTTGTCGGTAAAAGTCCACTAAAGAGCGCTCAGAAACCCGACATCGGGGTCAGGCCGCTTAGCCCATAGAACGACTGGGATGTGTGCTCCAGGTGGTGGAATGGGGCAGCCCTGTCATAATGAATGCCAGGGTCGTCAGGCTATAATGCGGAAAACCTGACCTAAAACCATAGTGGGCCAACGTGTGTGGAGAGGGCCACGCTTCATGCACGTAAAAGATCCCTTTGTGGACCGCCAAATAGTGCACCACATAGACTAAATTTTCTGCTCCTTACCCATCTCTCCCCTTTTCCAGTGGTCTTCAAAATTTACAGTTCCTTTGTTTCCCATCCCACCCCCACGTTTCTCTTTCAGTGTGTGTAGGTCCAATCAGGATTAATCATTGTATTTTCGACAGATAAGGGTTGATTGTGTGAAATCGGGTAAGGGTTTGCTATATTCCACTTAGGTAAGTGTTCTAACTAGTATGACCTCATTACAGGTAAGTGTTCTTCATTGTTGGTCACCATAGGTAAGGGTTCCAGATTGTGTGAAGTTTTTGGGGAGAGATTTCGTCGCTTTCTGGGTACATTGGCTTGCTTGTGAGTTAGTTAGTTATTGCTTTACTCCCAAGCAGCACGATTTCGGCTATATCCGGGAGATGAACATGAAAGTGGTGATACAATGAAAATGAAATGATGAGGAATGGGGACACAAGGTTAATCGGGTAGCTGAGTTTTGACTGCCATTGGAAAAAGGAGTGATGGATACAGACGGGTTATTTCGCCTCATGTATTAGGATCCTACGGGTCCTACTCTTACCGAGACCTGCAGCAAAGTTCTTTAACGTGCGAGGAACGTGACATTTTTCCCCAACACGGTGCACCACTATGGTTTGCGGTCAGGTTTTCCGCATTATCGCCTGACGACCCCGCATCTCTCGATGTCAGGGCTGCCCCATTCAACCACCTGGGGCACACATCCCAGTCGCTTTGTGGGCAAAGCGGCCTGATCCGATGTCAGGTTTTTGAGCGCTCTTAAGTGGACTTTTATCGACAAGCTTAGCGCTGCTGTGGGCCTATTCGCCACCCGGAACCCGCACGGGTGTCCTGTGAGTTGGTTCGTTTTCCTTCTGGTTTGTGGTCGTACATTGGCCCTTTTTCGCACGACATGCATGGGTCTGTGTTATGGGTGCTGTTTCCTGGGTGGGTCTACACAATTCAATTAGTTTTTTTTAAATTAGTTTTTTCAATTAGTTCTTGTCCTGATTATGACTGAAATATTGTTGACTGGACATAAAAGAAACGAACAAACATAATAGGTGAAGGTTGGCTCAAACAACTAGTTTAACACCGCCACATTTTAAATGTGGCTGTCCTAAGCCAGGAATCTTTGACAAAGCTTTTGTTTGTCCTGGTCTCTTTGATGTTTTGTGTTTCATGTTTGTGTTTCTACAAGAAGTAGATGTACAACAGGTCTGCAAATCACATAGGACGTATAGTTAATCATACTGAACCACCTGACCAAGTTTCAAATCATTTTCAAGAACGGTTTCTGAGAAAGCTTGACGGCAATTTTCAGTCATGATCATATATTTTCACATCGGCCTAAGTCCCAAACAGGAAATTGATGTCCGACAGGTCTGTTAACGGCTTAAGACGTAGAGTTTGTCATGCTGAACCACCTAACCAAGTTTAAAATCATTCTCGTATACGGTTCCTGGGAAGAGCTTGACGGACATGAATAAAACGTATTGCCCCGACATGTCGTCGCGAAAGCTTTAAAATATTTGATTTTATTTATATGTAATTCTTAAGAGTATATACATTGTGACATTATTTCCTGTGACATATTTCTCGTGACCTTTTCTTCCGTGACTTATTGATTTGGTGAAGCTACAATCCGGTCCCATTACTCGAAATGGATCGTAATAGAGCAACCCATATTTCTTTCTCCGACTCCAGCAAAGCTTCAAGATGGTTTGATATTACTTAGACACCGACCATTTGATTTTCTTAGGGGTGGGATTTTTAAAACAAAATATTCTGGCTCTGATTTTTGGCCAAAATAATAGTCTGACCAGTTTGTAGGGTAAAAAAATAATCTGGCCCTCATTTAGCGCATTAGAAAAAAAAAGATTTTCTAAGCAATTTTATCAAGAGCTGGCCCGTGCAGCGGTCGAAAAAAATTCCCGGCTCGGGTGAAAAAAGATTTTTTAGTTGCTACAGATGAATAGTTTGATGATGAATTCGTGATATT
The DNA here is from genome assembly GCA_963971305.1 of Arcuatula senhousia. Taxonomy (NCBI): domain Eukaryota; kingdom Metazoa; phylum Mollusca; class Bivalvia; order Mytilida; family Mytilidae; genus Arcuatula; species Arcuatula senhousia. Next base: position 26,384 of record CAXARO010001787.1, read on the forward strand.
ACCTAACTTTAAAAAGTTTAAGTCACAAAATAATTTAGATTCAGTTCAGGATCAAAATAGTAAAACTGACAATATTATCGTCAAGAACTTTTCAATAAAAATAAACGAAATTTGGTGCGATTCAGTTTCCATGACTATCTAAATCCATTTCAAATCTCGTTTAAGCTAAACATAACTTTTCGACTTGCTCCATTACGGGTAAGAAGACCCTTGTAGCTCCACCTAATCAAAGAGATATCTAAAGTGGATGTGACGCATCTACTCTACTTGATACTGGTCATTGTCAACAAACTTAGGCAAATCTCTTATGATGGGGAATATTGTAGGGTCTAAAGTTACTCTAACGCCAGCTACAATAATGTAGCTCATTTGACATCTTTGAATAGGCGGTGCTACAATGCAGTCTCATTACTCGTAATGGAGCAAATCAAAATTCTTTCTCCAACTCAAACAAAGCTTCGAGATGGTTGGAATATACCAATAACACTCTGAATAAACTGAGTTGTAAATATTTTTGGTCGAGAGTCTAACATCCTCGGAAACCCAGGGGTTCTTCTCTCGCCTACTCGTAATGAATGAGTAAGCGAGAGAAGAATCCCCTGGGTTTCCGAGGATGAGAGTCTAATAGGTAAACAAGTATTGACTGTGATTGCAAGCAAGTCACAAAGTCCCCCAAACGACCCGTTTTTGCCACTATTCTCTTCAGCATGTCAAAAGAACCCTAAATGTCAATTTTCATGTAAATCGGAGCACTTTGAAAATTTTGACCCGATGACCTCCCTTGAAAGCACATTTTTATTTATATCTCGAAAACCGTAAATATCGCTTCAAAAATTTTTTTCATATTATTAAAGAGAATGTTTTGCTCTATCAACCTACAAAATTTCAGAACCCTGCGCACCTAGGTTACCGAGATATTGCAATGTCCAATATTTAGTCCATTTTCCTGTTTCCATGGAAACGGCGGCCATTTTGAAAATTCCGATTATCAACGAAGCTTCCTTTTTTTACAATCTATTATCCTGTCAAGTTTCTTTTTGATATGTTGAGTCGTTTTTTCTAGGATCTCCGGACAAGTTCACGACTAAGTGGAAGAATCGGAAGAAGAAGAAGAAGAAGAATAACTAGTGTTGACTGTGTTGGGGATTCCCAAACGTACGCATATTATCACTCTTGCATTAATTTTGACATCGCATCCAAACTCGCTATCATTTGAAACCTCTAGATACCAAATTTTATGGAAATCGTAGTATTTTGACAATTTTCCCATTTTTGGGACCGAAAAATCACATTTTCGTGAATAACTCGAAAACCGAAAATATCGCTTCAAATTTTTTTTTCGTATTATTAAAGAGCTCCTTTTGCTCTATTAACCTACAAAATTTCAGAACCCTGAGCACCTAGGTAACCGAGATATCTCAATGTCCCATATTATGACCTTTTGCTGTTTCCATGGAAACGGCGGCCATTTTGAAAATTCCGAATAGCCTATTACCACCTTTGGGACTCAGCTTACCACCATACATAATTTCATGAAGATCCATCAAGTCCTTCTATGAGATGTGGCTCGGACAAGTTCATGTCCGGAAGAAAGAAGAAAAAAAAGAAGAAGAATAATAATAACAAGTGCTGACTGTGTTGGGGATGCCCAACACAAAAATATCTCCCAAACGTTCGCATATTGTCACTCTTGCATAAAGTTTGACATCGCATCCTAACTCGCCATCATTTCAAACCCCTAGATACCAAATTTTGTCGAAATCGTAGCATTTTGACAATTTTCCCATTTTTCGGCCCGAAAAATCGGATTTTCGTGAATAACTCGAAAACCGTAAATATCGCTCCGAAATTTTTTTTTGTATTATTAAAGAGCTCCATATGCTCTACTCACCTACAAAATTTCAGAACCCTGCACATCTAGGTAACCGAGATATCGCAATGTCCTATATTATGACCTTTACCTGTTTCCATGGAAACAGCGGCCATTTTGAAATCTTTGAAAATTGCATGCACATCTTTGGGACCCACTCTATCACCTTACAAAATTTCATAAAGAACCATTGAGTAGTTTTTGAGAAACCACTCGGACACCATCCTCGGAAACCCAGGGATTCTTCATTCGCACACTCATTCATCACCCCTGGGTCCATTCGTATCAATTCCATCGTTTTAGACAGCTTTACAAATTTTCCTATCAAGCATTCTGATTGGACACATATTTGTGCGTTCTTTTCCCCTGATCTTGAACTTTACTAAGTTGTAATAAAAAACAATATAAATCGTCCCTTAACAACATTGTTAAGCGACCAATCAGAAGGCTCGACTCAGAACTGTATAAAACGAAGGAATTGATACGTATGGACCCAGGGGGTGATGAATGAGTGTGCGAATGAAGAATCCCTGGGTTTCCGAGGATGCTCGGACACGTTCATGTCCGGAAGAAGAAAAAAAAGAAGAAGAAGAATAATAATAAGAAACAGAGTAAAAACAATATATCTCCCAAACATAGTGTTTGGGAGATATAATAAGAAACAGAATAAAAACAATATATCTCCCAAACATAGTGTTTGGGAGATATAATAATAAGAAACGGTGCAAAAACAATAAGTTCCCAAACGTTGTTTGGGGGACTTAATAATAATTTGTCAGAAAACCATCATTTTCAAAATTCTGATCCTGAAGTTCAGGATCAAGATCCTCCACAAAATGATATTTTCACGAAATCTTTTTGACTGCGTTAAAAATTCGAAAAGTATGTCTCCCCCCCCACTTTTGTGGGGTGACATATTGTTTTAGTCGTGTCTGTCCGTCACAAAGTTTGTCAGCGCAACTCCTCTGAAACTACTGAACCGAAATCAACGAAACTTGGTATATACTAAAAATAATAATAATTTTATTATCTCAAACTTAGTCCGAGATTGCTCTGACGTCCTCGCCATTTTTCCACAACCAGCTTGCTGGAAAAATGGCGAGGACGCTCGGACTAGCTCAAACTCAACTACAATAGTTATGGAAGCAGAGGTACCAATGGGGTATCCGAATATCAAAAGTCCGAAAGGGCAGAGACAAAACCAGTAAACACCAACAGGAACGGGTCAAAAACAGACAACATGTAAAACATGGAAACATAAAATAACTGAATATCAATCAACAACGCGAACTCCAGTCGAAACAAGAGTCCTGCTTGCTATAGCACACCCGTCGCGTTGCCAATAGTCCATTCAGCGTGTCAAATCCGGTAAAGGAAGACAAAACAACACCCTATGACAAACCAACATCTGCACTCATCTGAGAGATCGAAATCCCATATTTGTCTATAAGTGCATGATGTCTTCCGTAAAATTTCTTGAGTGAAGACAGCAACCGAGGAGCAACATAACCCTGTGTGAGCAATTTTTGCGTCAGACGTGTAGCTCTGCTAAGGAAATCGATGTAAGTCCCGCACGCTCTGGAGTAACGAATCAATTGAGATACGTAAACTCTATAAGCTGGAGCGGACGGAATGTTGCTACACAAGAAGGGAAAGTTGACGATTGGAAAGTTGAAATCATCACGTTTGTCATAGAGCCTTGTTGAAAGTCTTCCTTGTGAGTTAATTTCTAGATGTAGATCTAAATATGAAGCAGACTTCCTATAATCCGTTGTGTCCTTTATCTCAAGCTCCTGGAGATATATGAGATGGAGAAAGTCACCAAATCGAGAATTGTTTAGTGAAAGGATATCATCAATATAACGGAACGTTAGGTTGAAAGAGAGAGCTAGTCTACGGTCTTTTTTGTCTAGAAGAGATTGTAAGAAGTCTGCTTCATATGAATGAAGAAACAAATAAGCAAGAAAAGGTGCACAATTAGTGCCCATTGGAATCCCTATTGTTTGCTGAAAAACACGTCCACCAAACTGAACAAATATGTTGTCAATAAGAAAGTTGAGCATGTCGATTATTTGGTCTTCTGTAAATTTGTTCTTTTCCTTAGACTCATTGATGACAAAACAAGTCTTGATATAATCGACTACAAGAAATTTGTACCTGCGTTTTCCATTCTTTTTGAAAAAGCTGCGTTTAATCAGCTGTGCCAATCGCGATTTCAGTTGTTCATGTGGAATAGAAGTGTAAAGTGTGGAGAAATCGAATGTTTTGATGCTGTTACAAGATGAAACTGATTTAGAGTTAAGAATCTCCATCAGTTCTTTTGAATTCTTCAGGATCCACATTTGATTGACACCATTTCTAGAATATAAAGGCCTATATAAAGTGGCATTAAGAATACAATAGAATAGAATATATAGGAAGGACATCATATGTAGTTGTGCATATTACCAGGAAATTTTGATCCTCAAATTTTTGTGGGAGTTTTGGCCCTTTGAACTTAGAAATTTGCTGAAAATCCTCATTGATCATCTTGTTAGCGCAACTCCTCTGAAACTACTGAACCGAATTGAACGAAACTTGGTATATAGGAAGGACACCATATGTAGTTGTGCATATTACCAGGAAATTTTGATCCATCCACACACTTCGGCAAAACATTTCAGACTCTTATAAAAATAAAGTTACAATTAAATACTATAAATTCAAAAATGTATATTTCTTTCAATATAAAAGTCGATTCTCTTTCTTAGTAATTAACCACCTCCTGGGTTAACTAAAATAGCAACTCTTGAATAACTGGAACATTAATATTTTAATGATCTACGTGTGTACCAATGTATTACATATTATTTAGAATAATTTAACTGGTAATAATAGTTAACTAATATTTTATTTTGAAAGGCGTTTCGGTTTAGGTCTTTTCCAAGGCAGGTATCCCTAGCCTCAAAATAAATTTTAAATGTTTTTAATTACTCTCGTTATATATTTCTTGTATATTGTCCTTAAGATATATTAGGGGAATACTGTAACTGCGTCATTGATTTCTGATTCATTTTTCAAGTCCGCACGTGTAGATAAAATTTTCTTCTTCCAGGCCTGCTTAATTAAAGGATCTGTTAAATACTTGATGTTGAAAAAATTAACATTTGCCGACCATTATATGTTTTTTTTCTGGACAAGGACCTATAGCACATGATTGACGAACCATGTTCACACAACATGAACATGCGTGTTTGTTTACTTTATCTGGTATCCGTGCGGGTTCCGGGTGGCGAATAGGCCCGCAGCAGCGCTAAGCTTGTCGGTAAAAGTCCACTAAAGAGCGTTCAGAAACCTGACATCTGGTCAGGCCGCTTTGCCCACAAAGCGACTGGGATGTGTGCCCCAGGTGGTTGAATGGGGCAGCCCTGACATCGAGAGATGAGGGGTCGTCAGGCGATAATGCGAAAAACCTGACCGCACACAAAGGCGATCAATCGCCGATTTTGGTTTTTTTTATACACGGTTTGGAACAAAGGTGGTTATCTGAGCGCTTTAAAATCATTTAGACGCTTGCCACAAAGAAAACGTAACATGGTAATGGCGTAGCGTTATCCTGGTCAATCTTGATACCTAACGACGTCGGACGATATGCCGCAAAGATGCTGCGTACCGGGTTGTGGAAATAGTGGTGGACATAAGTTTCCAAAGGATCCTCTCATGCAGATGAAGTGGAGAGTTGCAATCAAGAGGCAAGACGAGAAGAAAAAACTTTGGAATCCTGGTCCCCATGACGTAGTCTGCCATTGGCATTTCCAACTTACAGACTACACTGAGACTTCAGGTTAGTTTATCTGGATTCAGTTTGTCTCATTTACTGATAAAAAAATATGTTAATTGATTTGATTCTTTCAACATTTCTTTAATTTTATTTCTTTTTCTCAGTTTCTTGTTAATATTAAACTGGTTACATGAAATAGTAAGATAATAGGCATTTATCATGTTTATAATAGAGTCATTTAATAATAATTCTTCTTCTATCTGGTATTGTATGTATATATATATGGGATTTAAATGTCATGATCATACTATAAATATAAGTATGAGAATGTTTGAAAAACAAATATCCTGTACATGTAGCTGTAAATTTATCATATGAATTTATAATTAATCATTGTAATGATCCTGCCCCTTGAGGGACCTTATTATACGACCGCAAAATTTTTGCGATCGTATTATGTTATGGCGATGTCGTTGTCGTCGTTGTCGTCGTCGTTGTCGTCGTCTGTAGACACTTTGGTTTCCGTGCGATAACTTTAGTTGTAGTTATCCAATTAATATAAAATTTTGATATGATGTTTATAACCACTAAAGGAAGGTTGGTATTGCATTTGGGGTTTTTGGCCCATACCGTTTAAGAAAAAAGGGCCAAAAGGGGCAAAAATGGGTATATTGACAAAACCTCTGTAGAATGTTTATTTTTTATCCGATTTTGATCATTCTTTTTTTATTGTATTCCTCTTTAAATTCTGTCAACAAAATGTATCAACGGCTTTGATGTATCTTGTACTGTTACATTGCCACTAGGGGTCAAAAAAGGGCCACACCCAAAAAATCGACTTTTTTATTTGTGGTCCGATTTTCAAAATCTGTTTTTCATTGTAATCCTTGTGAAAATCCCTGCCTGCATTTTTCAATCAGATTTGCAATATCTCTTACCGTTTTTGAGAAATTAGGGATCAAAGGGGCCAAAAACGCCGTTTTTTAAGTTTGTCAAGGCAAATAGTTTTAAACCAAAAATTAAGTTGTAGTGGACCTGCCAATTGTTATGAAGTTTTAAAATGATGATTATATCCACTAAAGGAATGTTGGTATTGTATTTGGGGTTTGTGACCCCTTCTGTTTTAGAAAAAAGGGCTAAAACGGGTGTATTGACAAACCTATTGTAGAATGTTTATCATTCATTTGATTTTGAAAATTCTTTTTATACTGAATTCATCATTAAATTCTATCTACTAAATGTGTCAATGATTTTGATATGTTTTTCACCATTACATTGCTACAGGGGGGCTTAAGACAGGCCACGCCCATAAAATCAACTTTTTTATTTGTGGTCCAATTTTCAAAATCTTTTTTTCATTGGATTTCTTGTGAATTTTTCTGCCTTATTTTTTAATCAGATTTGCAATATTTTTACTGTTTTTGAGAAATAAGAGGTCAAAGGGCCAAAATTGTTAATTAATACATGTTTATAAATAAGGCTTTTTAGCTCACCTGGACCGAAGGTCCATGGGAGCTTATACCATCACTTGGCGTCCGTCGTCGTCGTCTGTCGTCTGTCGTCGTCGTCTGTTAACAATTTTTCAAACTTTAACTTGTCCGACACCATAAGTCCAATTGCAACCAAACTTGGTACAGTTGTTTAGTAGCATTATGTGTACAAAACTATCGTTCGGATTTTTGATTCGTAAAAACACTTCGGTCGCCATGGCTAAAAATAGAACATAGGGGTAAATTGCAGTTTTTTGCTAATAACTCAAAAACAGTACCAGATATCAAAATTCTGGCTGAGGGTAAAAGTAATCAGCACATCAAGCTCTACCTGCCCAGAAATTTTCAAGAAGATCCAACAACCGATGTAGGAGTTATTGCCCTTTTTCTGGATTTTTTCAAAATTTTGCACTTATTTAGCTCTATATCTTGAAAACTATACAAGATATTTTAAAAATTCAAATTGCATATGATTAAGCACATCAAGATCTACATTTTATGTAATAAGGTCAAAGCTGTAGAACCATTTCTTTTAGGAGTTATGGCCCTTAAAGCATCAAAATTTACCATTTTTCATTACTTTCCCCTGAATTTCATAGATTAACTTGTCTGACACCATACATCCAACTTCAACCAAACTTGATACAGTTCTTTAATGGCATTATGTGTACAAAACTATCGTTCGGATTTTTTATTCGTCAAAAAATATGGCTGCCATGGCTAAAAATAGAACATAGGGTAAATTGCAGTTCTTTGCTAATTACTCAAAAATAATTACAGGTATCAAAATTCTGATGGGAGACAAAAGTGATCAGCATCTCAAGATCTACCTGTGAAGAAATATTCAAGAAGATCCAACAATCGACATAGGAGTTATTGCCCTTTTTTTGGATTTTTTAAAGAATTTTCAACTATTTAGCCCTGTATCTTGAAAACTATATATGATATTTCAAAAATTTAAGTTGCATATGATTAAACACATTTAAGTTGCATATGATTAAACACATCAAGATCTACATTTCATGTATTTAGGTCAAAGCTGTAAGACCATTTCTTTTAGGAGTTATTATCCTTTAAACAACAAAATTTACCATTTTTCATTACTTTTCCTCTGAATTTCAAAGATTAACTTGTTTGACAAGGTCAAACCAACTGCATCTTAAAATGGCACACTTGTTTAATAGCTTATATGCTACAACTCTATTGTTCAGATTTTTAGCTCACCTGGCCAAAGGCCATGTGAGCTTATGCCATCACTATGCGTCCGTCGTCGTCTGTCGTCGTCCGTCGTCGTCTGTCGTCCGTTAACAATTTCAAAAATCTTCTCCTCTGAAACCACTGAACCAATTTAACAGAAACTTGGCAGGAATGATATATGACATGTTGGCAACAAACGATCCTCATTTTGAAATGCTTTGATAAAAAACATGGCCGCCGTGGCTAAAAATAGACTAGGGGGGTCAGACTACTGTTTTTGGCTTATAAATCAAAAAGTATAAGAGATAGAGGAAATCTGAGGCCACGCTACTGATTCAGCATCAAAAGCTCTACAAAAGTCTCCATTTGGTCAAAGTTGTCAGATGACCCCTTATAGGGGTTACGGCCCCTTAAAGGTGAAAAATAGCATTTTTTCATGTTTTTGGCCTACAGAATGAAAACTATTGCAGATAGAGATTAGCTGTTGCTTGCTTAAATGTTTAGCTCATTTAGCTCTACGAAAGTCTCCATAGGGTCGAAGTTGTCAGATGACCCCTTATAGGGGTTACGGCCCCTTAAAGGTGAAAAATAGCCACTTTTCATGTTTTTGGCCTACAGAATGAAAACTATTGCAGATATAGATTAGCTGTTGCTTGCTTAAATGTTAAGCTCATTTAGCTCTACGAAAGTCTCCATAGGGTCGAAGTTGTCAGATGACCCCTTATAGGGGTTACGGCCCTTGAAAAATAGCGTTTTTTCATGTTTTTGTCCTACAGAATGGAAACTATTGCACATAGAGATTAGCTGTTGCTTGCTTAAATGTTCAGCTCATTTAGCTCTACAAAATTCTCCATAGGGTCCAAGTTGTCAGATGAACCCTTATAGGGGTTACGGTCCATGAAAAATAGCGATTTGATTTTTCATGTTTTTGGCCTACAGAATGAAAACTATTGCAGATAGAGATTAGCTGTTGCTTGCTTAAATGTTCAGCTCATTTAGCTGTACAAAATTCTCCATAGGGTCGAAGTTGTCAGATGACCCCTTATAGGGGTTACGGCCCCTGAAAAAAAGCTATTTTTAATGTTTTTGGCCTACAGAATGAAAACTATTGCAGATAGAGATTAGTTGTTGCTTGCTTAAATGTTCAGCTCATATAGCTCTACAAAAGTCTCCATAGGGTCAAAGTTGTCAGATGACTCCTTATAGGGGTTATGGCCCCTTATAGGTGAAAAATGGTGTTTTTGGCCTATAGAATGAAAACTATTGCAGGTAGAGAAAAGCTGTTGCTTGCTTAAATGTTCAGCTCATTTAGCTCTACAAAAGTATAGGGTCAACATCAAGACCAGGTGAGCGATTCAGGCTCCTGGGAGCCTCTTGTTTTATTTGTAAAAAACATGGCCGCCATGGCTAAAAATAGAACAAAGGGGGAAATTGTATTTTTTTGCTTATAACTCAAAAATGGTTTCAGATATCAAAATTGTGCAGGAATCAAAAGTGATCAGCATATTAAGAACTACCTGTCCTGAAATTTTCGAAAAGATCTGACTGCTGATGTGGGAGTTATTGTTCTTTTTCCTAATTTTTGGCAAATTTACACTTATTAAGCCCAATATCTTTAAAAATTAATCAAGATATTTCAGAAATTTAAATCGCATATGGTTAAGCACAATAATATCTGCAAATATATGTACCTGTGTAGTTCAGGTGAGCGATTCAGGCTCTTGGGGGCCTCTTGTTGTATTAGATGTTGATGTAAATATAAATGTGTCAAAAATGCATTTTTAAGTCCACCACAGGATGCATGTGTCAAAAAGCTTTGTAAGTCCACCATGGGCTTCATGTGACCAAAGCATTGGACTATCCATACTGGGCCTGCAACGTTCAGGGTTCAACTTGTTGCGGTCGTATCATGCTGCGCTCGGCGTAGCTTTTTTTTTCAATTTGATGTTGATGTAGATCTATATGAATGTGTCAAATATGCATTTTAAAGTCCACCACAGGATGCATGAGTCAAAAATCTCTGTAAGTCCACCATGGGCTGCATGTGACCAAAGCAATTGACTATCCATATTTGGCCTCCAACGTACAGGGTTTAATTTGTTGCGGTCGTATCATGCTGCGCTCGGCGTAGCTTTTTATAATTAATTGGTAATAAAATATGTCTTATGTAAAATGTAAATGTTGCTATCAACGTCTGTTAACTATTAAGTTTTACGCGATGTCCTTTGTTTCCCATCCCACCCCCATATTTCATTTGTCATCATCGTTTCATGTTCATTTTATCACCCTTTTCATGTTCATCGCCTGTAAATAACCTATATAGCGTTGCACGGGCGTAAAACACCAACTCACTCACTCACGCGATAACTTTAGGCCAAATAAAAATATATGTTTGTTTCTTGTTTCCCTACCTTCCCTATTATCAGGATTATTTTGGCCCAACCCTAAAGTTTTTACTGGCATTTTGGAACAAGCACCGTTAAAGTTGAGGTTGCTTCCCCATTGACTCAAGTCAAAATGTAAAAAATAATATTTTCCTACCTACCTACCAGAGTGGGAAGCAGGAAACAGATATCTATATTTTTTAGCCATAGTTGTAGTTGTCCCATTCATTTGAAACTTGGCAGTGTTGTTCCTTATCAAAAAGGAATGAATGGGATTAAATTTTCCTATCATGCTGAGCCTGTGCACGAAGCTTTTTATTCATTTTAAGAAAGCCTAAGGTTATTTCATTCTCAATTCCAGGTGATAAAGGACGTCTTAAGAGAGATGCTGTACCTTCTGTGTTTCCATTCCGTGTAAACACTATGGTTAGTCCTAGAATGGAAAGGATGCAGAAAAGGAAAGAGAGGGTTAATGCAAATGATACATACCAAGGAATTCAGTACGAGACTACAATTAAGGAAACTGAAATGGATTGTGAAATAATGAATGATGATGCTATCAAAACCAGTGAAGTAGAAATCCAATGTGAATTGCCAGTACAACAAAAGTATTCAATAGAGAATTTCAAACATGACAGAAAAGCTGTTAACTACTATACAGGATTTTCTTCATATGAACATTTCATGTATCTTTTTCAATGTCTTGGACCAGCAGCACATGATTTGACTTACAAATGTGCTACTTTAGACCCCACAGATCAATTGTTTTTGACTCTGATGAAACTAAGATGTGCTAAGGAAGACCTTAAACTCTCCTTGTTCTTTAGAATATCTGAGACAACAGTATCAAAAATTATTGTTACATGGATAAATTTTTTATTTTATCAATTGGGAGAGCTTGATATATGGTCATCACGTGAGGTTGTTGACAATAACATGCCAACAGATTTTAAAAGAAAATTTCCATCAACTCGTGTGTTATTGGATGCAACAGAATTCCCCATACAGAAACCATCAGACGTTAATCTTCAAAGTGCTTCATGGTCCTCTTACAAACATAGAAACACTGTAAAGGCAATGATAGGTTGCACACCAAGAGGAACAATATCTTATGTATCAGATGTATTTGCTGGCTCTGCAAGTGACCGTCAAATCATAGAACAGTCGACACTATTGAGTAATACCTCACTTTTTAAAAAGGGTGACAGCATTATGGCAGATAGAGGCATCATGGTACAAGACCTTTTCGCCACACGTGATGTGAAAGTAAATACCCCTACTATGTTAAGAGGAAAATCTCAATTGGAACCGTCTGAGATTATACATGACCTTAGAGTAGCATCAAAGCGAATTCATATAGAGAGAGTCATCGGCTTGAGCAAGACATTTAAAAGATTAAAAAAGGAACTACCACACAATAAATTACATTTAAGCAATAGAATAGTGAATGTTTGTTTTTATCTATCAAATTTTAAAAATGTGATTGTTGACAAATATGCTTGAAATTATTGAGTTGTGGTACCATGCAAGATTGCATATAATTTTATCGTCCAATATATAAAGATATACTCAAAACTTTCAAGAGTTTTTTTAGTCAAACAAGATATACTGTGAGCAAGCTCACTAAGGCCTTTATTTTTTTATTTTTAGTTTTACGAACCCTCCTACCTTATAAATTTTGCCCCAAAATTGAAAAAAAATATTATAATATTTTTATTTTTTCTACCATACAAATATTTGACTTATTATTAAATTAATTTCCTACTTTTTCTGACAAAAAATACTATTTTTTTTGTCCCACCTCAATTTTCCGAAATTTTATTTTATTTTTCCTTCCTCCTACCCACCAATATTTTGGAAAAAGTTGGTATAACTAAAAATAAAAAGAAACAGTGGCCTAAAGGATACTCCTCTGTTGCCCTTTGGCATCAAGTAAAAGTTAAACGTCAAGTCCAGTTATCTCCCTTGAATGTTCTAATGTAATCTGACAGCAAAAAAAATTCTTTATGCATATCTCCATTTGGTGTACATCCTTCATATAAACTTTCATCAAATTCCATGCAGAGGTTTAGAAGGAGTTGCGCTTACGAGGTCACCCATAAAAAAGTTTAAGTCCAATCATCTCCCTTATATGATACATGTATCTGACAGCAACAAAAATTCTTCATGACCATCTCCATATGGCATGTATGGTGCACATCCTTCATATAAAGTTTCATCAAATTCCTTGCAGAGGTTTAGGAGGAGTTGCGCTTACATGTGCAAAGTATGCGGACAGACAGACCAGGAATCCCTACATGTATATACCCCCACACCAAACTTTGTTTGCTGGGATATAAAAACAGTGAAATTGTTATGCCTTTTCCCACATAAGTGACTTGGGATTAAGATTTTGTCAGCATATAGATACATGTACATGTAACAACAAAATAGAATTCCAAGTCAATTAAAATATAAATATAATTTATTAATTTTAACAAATACATATGTAACTATTTACTGAAAACAGTAATAAAAAGAGATAAATAATATTTTTGTTCATATACATGTACTGTATAAGTCATCCTCGGAAACCCAGGGATTCTTCATTCGCACACTCATTCATCATGATGAATGAGTGTGCGAATGAAGAATCCCTGGGTTTCCGAGGATGTGTATAAGTACATTGTAAGCATTGCATCCATAAGTATGAATATATTCAAGTCTTGTAAAAAACATGTACTATATTATGCTTAGTCATTTCCCTGGGGTGTTGCATTTTTGAATAGGGCCATTAGGGGGTGTTAATAATGAAAAGTAAAACAGAAGTAAAATTACATAAAAACCATCTAAAAATACTTAATAAAAATGTTGCATACAAAAAAATTGTATTATTACAGGTTTATGGTTTTTAAGGCCACATTTTTATCATATAAACTGTTAAATGAATGATTTTTAACATTTATTTATATCATTTTTGCCTATTAAAGGTGGGGGCGGGGGGGGAGCTAATGATTAGACATAATATAGTAACTACAATTACATGTATGCTAGCTAAATTATAACAGCTGCATGCATGAAGTACCCTAGACTGGTGAATAACTTTACAATTATTTGGTGATTCCAAGCTTAGAAGCCAGATATGGTCTATAATGGCTTGCGTAGAACAGATCCAATTTTGGAATGATACATCCTTCACAGTAGTCACTATCTATATATATCTTTTCAACAAATAAATCTATGAAAGTGTAGACTACAAAGTAACAAAGCTTACGTTTTGTTACATACAACTGGCCTTGAATTTGGTCGTAATATTTGTTTGTTTTTTTAAGTGTAACATTTCCATTGTCATCATATGTTAAGAATGAAAAATGATCAGATGGTTTAACTCTTTCATTCCTGCCATTGTATGGACACTTCACTTCCACAATGGCATCTTTCCCAACTGTTGCATCTGGTGATGCACCAATATATGGTTTATCAATGTAAAAAAACAAGCCACATTTTGTTGTGAGTAAGTTCATTTGCCCTTCAAAGCTTGCTATGGCTTTGCTCTCGTACATCTTCCCGTGTTGGATGGCTGGGGTCCTCAGATCTATGTTTCCACTTAAAGAGGTACATAACTTATTAATATTTCTTTTGGAGGTGCTGTGGCATATGTCACCAAATCGAGATGCTGTTATCCTCCATTGTCTGGCTTGAAACCATTTTTTGTTTTCACTTTGCCCTCTTGTTTTAACTTCCAACGTCTTTGCCTCAGCATCTGTTATCTAAAATCATTGGACATGTATACAGATAATTAATTGAAGAATATACATTTTATATGTGAAAGAAAAAATATCCAATAATGAAATGTGGAGTAAGTGTACATGACACAATATTCATAAGCCTGCACCAATTTAAAATCAATGGAAGATAGCAAGAAACCTTCAGTGTAGCCAAAGGGCACTGCCTGCTATCTTGCTGTTGACCCAAAGAAAAAGACAATAACAAACATGATCCAGACCCATGCTGATTCCTTATTAAATGTGAAAGCAAATGATTCAATGACTCAAACAATACACATTGAAGGTCAAAATAGGCCTCATGCTGTTACTGCACCAAACATTTAATAATACAAACCTTCAGTGCTGAATCTACCCAATACTCAACAAATGGTAAGCTCAGATAGTCATGATCTTTCTGTGCAGCCTAAAACAATTAAGATAACAAAAATGTAAAAAACAGATGATAAACCTTGCTCATTTGACTTTTACAATACCAAAAATAAACTCTACATACCACTTCAACCTAATAACTAAATTTTCATCAAAATCGGAGCAATTTTAATTTTTGGGGCAAAAATGGCAGCCATTTTGAAAATTTTGATACCAAAATTGCACTTGGCATACCACTATTACTTTATATACTAATTTTCTTCAAAATTGGAGCAAATATAATTTTTGTTGCAAAAATGGCAGCCATTTTGAAAATAGTTGATGATTAAAATTTTTGATACAGAAGATGAACTTGGCATATCACTTATCCTTAAATATCTGTTCATCAAAATCGGACAAAGTTTAATTTTTGGCAGAAAAAGGTAACGGATTATCTCCCTTATTTTTCAAAATTTTGCTGGTAAAAATAGAACAGCATGTCTGATTTAAAAAAAAAATGCAGATTGTGGATCATTCTTGTAAAAACTAAACCTTAAAAAGAATTTACTCTATTCCAGCAGGTTTAGATATGCCAGCCAGATCAACTTCAATTTATCCAATGTTATATTTATAGCAATGAGTATACAACAAATCATGAAGATCTAACTTGTTCTTTAAGTGAATTGCTGAAGGATTACATTTGTAGGTTAAATGGATTCATGTTACATGAATGCTGTAGAATGTTAAATACCTGCATGTCAGCCTTTGAGTCATAGATATATTTTAACCCAACATCTGCAGAAGTGGAAGAACAGAAGTTAAAAGTAACATTCCTAACAAGGTCATTGTATCCTGGATTCTCTCTGTATTTTACTGGCCTTGGATCATCATATGCATCTACCTTTGTATTTAAGAAATATGACTCAATTTTCAATGGCTGACCTGAAAAAAAATTATGAATGGTACAATATGATGATTATGAAACCTTATTACATAGAAAGCATTTTCAAAAGTGCTGAGGTCCCGTGCGGGGCCCGGGTGGCGAATAGGCCCGCAGCAGAGCCTAGCTTGTCGTAAGAGGCGACTAAGGGTCTTGGGATTCTGACGTCGGGTCAGTGCTCAGCCCACAGAGCGACCAAGTGTGTACCCTAGGTGGCTGAATAGGGTAGCCCTCGTCCGCGGGGGTTGTCAGGTCTATAATACGGAAACCCTGACCGCCGACCATAGTGGGCCAACGTGTGTGGAGAATGCCACGCTTCATGCACGTAAAAGACCCCTTTGTGGACCGCCAAGTAGTGCACCACATAGGCTAAATTTTCCGCCCCTACCCACTTCTCCCCTTTTCCTGTGGTTCTTCAAAATTTACCGTCCCTGTGTTTCCCACCCCATCCCATATTTCATCATCATTTCATGTTCATTGTATCATCCTTTTCATGTTCATCGCCTGTAAATAACCTATATAGCGTTGCACGGGCGTTAAACACCAACTCACTCGTACTCGTAGTCGAACTGTAAGATTGTTTTTATAAGAAATATTTTGACTGAGACAGAGGAGTGCTTTGAAATCTAAATTACCTATCAATAAGATCAATTTTTCTTCCAGTTGTCACCGCGTCCCGTCTACCTAACTCTTCTTTTAATCGTGGAACTGTCCAGTGTCCGTATTTTGACATATTGAGAAGCGTTTGTTTACATCGGTTTCAAGCGTCGAAGAGATTTAAAGCGCTCAGCGAACCACCGACAAAAATATAGCTAAAGACCGCGGTGGATTCCCATAGTGGTCAGCGTGTTGGGGGGAAATGTCACGTTCCTTGCACGTTAAAGAGAACCCTGATGCAGGTATCGGTAAGAGTAGGACCCGTAGGATCCCAATGCAGGAGGCTAAATTTCCCGTCACTACCCATCACTCCTTTTACCCGTGGCAGTCAAAACTCTCCTACCCGATCGGCCTTGTGTCCCCATTTTCTCCTTTTCATCATCATTTCATGTTCATTGTATCACCACTTTCATGTGCATCTCCCGGATATAGCCGAAATCGTGCTGCTTGGGAGTAAAGCAATAACTAACCAACTAACTAATTACTTTATCTGTATCTCTGAGCGATGCCCGGATGCTGGAAGCTGACGTCATCGCCATCATTTCCTAAGAATGCTATAATATCCTAGTTAAAGAACAATGTTTCAATAAAAATAGCAACGAAATTTTCACAGAAAGGGCCGGGGTAGTATTAGAGAAATATGGAATGACACCGATACGTGAATTAATGGAAAAACCTAGACCAAAATAGGCGTGGAAGAAAGGAGTAAGGAAGGCACAGGAACTGTACTGGTCTCGACAATATGAGGAAAATATTGATAAGAAGTCAACCCTGAAATATCTCGAATTACAGAAAAAGCCGATGTCACAACCACATAACATTTAGGAAGGTACAGGAAATGTACCTAGCAAAATAAGTGAGTGAGTGAGTTGGTGTTTTACGCCCGTGCAACGCTATATAGGTCATTTACAGGCAATGAACATGAAGAGGATGATAAAATGAACATGAAATGATGATGATAAATGAAATATGGGGATTTTATTCTTAAGTGCCCAAAGGTGGAAGCCGCCCGGACTAAGCATCTCCAAAATATCAAAAACTACCTCGATACTTTTACCATGAGATTGTCATCCAAAACAACTAACTCCAATTCATTACTGGATTGTAAAATATTTTCAAAATCAAATGACACCAATCATCCACGCATCCCTATTGTTTGATGGACCCGAAACCAATTTTATTTATTGTTTTTCCGACAGCTTTAGAAACAATTTTGAAATGGGATGGTTAACGTTTTTAGTACTTTCTACTTCAAAGATTATTCTAGATCTGTTCTCATCAGGGGTCCTATAGAATTTCTTTGTAAAATATGCATCAAGCACTAATTTTTGAGTTTAGCGCTTGTAAGTAATTCGCTAAGATTTTTATGCTTCCTGTATGCTATGATCGGTTTTTTATTAAAAATATTTTTACAAGTTTCATCATGTTCAAGAACATTCCAATATTTCAGTAGATTATTTTTGATTTTCTTAAGTCTAGGATTGTATTTAGTTCCCATTATTAACGGAATCTCTTTGTTTTTATTTTTTCTTGTTTTAAGAAAGTGTGACCTTTCATGACCCAAAACTGCAGACATACTTGTGTCGATTTCATAACCCGAGTAACCACGGTCAATTAGTTTATCAGTAAGATGTTTTAAAATTTCATGCTGTTGTAATGTATCGGAAGTATTCTTAATATGCCGTGTTGATTCACTTTTAATTAAGCCTGAGAACACATATTTGCTATGACAACTTTTTCGGTGGAGGTATTGAAACGAATTTGTTGGTTTAAAATACGTTTTCAAATCTAAGATATTACATTCGGCAAATCTGTTTCCTTTAAAAATGTGAAGATCTAAAAAGTCTGTTTCTTTGTCGGATATTGCGTAGGTAAATTTCACAAAGTTGTGGTGTATGTAAAAAAATAGTTCAATCTCCTCTTTAGTACCATGATATATCATAAAACCATCATCTCTATACCCCCCGGAATAAAAGATATTGTGTTTATGTAGAAATTTGTTGGTAATTTCATTAATTATATCGTACATAAGTATGTCACAGATTTCAGGACTAGGAACTGCTCCTATTGCGGTACCGATTTTTTGTTTAAATAACTGGCCGTTAAATTCAAAAATATTGTTCTATAATATGCATTTTAATAAATGCATCAGATGGTCGGTGGACGGATATTTAATCGTGTAGAAATTTTTGTTGAAAGTGTTGTAACTTTTCTCTACAGCCGATAAAAGTTCTCCAATCGGACAATTAGTGAACATATTTATGACATCATATGTAACTATTAAGCAATTTTACATCCGTTCTATGTTAAAACCGGATGAAATCCAGAGTTTTCTTGCTATGCACTAGAAAACTATATTAGCTTAACGAGACTAGAATTGTCTCACTTGCCGGTTCGAAAATTCCAAGACAATATTAAAAAATCCGAAAGATACAGTTTAAAAAAATTGAAAACCGACAGAAATATCGTTATTTAAAAAGAGATAAAAATTCAAATATCGTTATTTTAGACGAAGACTAATACATCGAAGAAGGAAATCGTCAATTAATATTACCTCATTACGAAAAAATCGAATATCATAATCTAGAATTACTTCAAGAGAACATCATAAAATACGTAACAGACATGTTTCGCGAAGGTGCTTTGGATAAACAAAGTTACAATTTTTTTAATGGATGGTCTCCGGAAAAAAGTCCGCCCAGGTAGAACATATTCATAAACTGGACACCGACATTGTAAACAGAATAGTCCAAATGGTTTTTATTCTGAAAATGCAAACCCGCCGGGTTCTTTATCGGGGTCGTTCACAGAAAATATTGGTCATTATATTGACCATTTCCTAGTTCCGATTGTTGTACAACAACACACATATATTTTACGGCTTTTATAAACATAATAGAATCGTTACAACCCGCTGACAATTGCTTATTAGTTACATATGATGTCATAAATATGTTTACCGTTTTTTTCTTAAAAATATGAATTTCAGTAGAAAAGTTTTGCTACATTAATATCAGATCAAAATCACAATTTTATCAAAGTGTGGGCAAGTATTAGAAAGTGGGTTGCAGCTTGAAGAAATATAGTGTGTTATTTTTAGTATTAACTTGTACCTTTTGACTTGGTATAATCATATGCATGATTAAATAGAATGAAGTTACTTTTTTTAGGTCAAAACCCCAGTGCTGACAACTAAACCATCAAGCCCGCCAAGGGCAGTAATTCTACAGAATGATGACAGATCCATAAACAGCTGCTACGTTATTGGTGACACCCTTGAATTCAATGTTGGAAAAGACGTTAAAAACATGATCCAGTTTTTACTAATGATTTACTATGTTTTTGATATGAACTATCCAAAATGTTTTCAACTGTTAGGCTTTCTGCAAGTTGCCCTTTTTCAGGACAGTGCCCCCTTTTTGAGGTGTTCTAGATTCACAAAGTTTGAGAAGGAATACTTAGATAAAAGAAATGCTGATGTTTAATCTGATTTTTTTTTTATACGATCCGCAAAAATTTTGCGATCGTATTATGTTATGATGTTGCCAGCAAATTTTTTTCTTAATATGTTTACACATACCCATTCACAACATTTGTAAATAAAAACTTTTGCTGGCGAGGGTTGCGCCACTACTACTGGTATTTTCATCAAAAACTGTTTGAAATATGGTAAAAATCATGATTTTTGCGTACTTTACATGTTTTTTCCAGCAATTCCAGAGGAAGCACTATCCCCGTAAATGTGCTTGATTATTGTAGATTAAATATTTATCAATACTTACAAATATCATTTTTAGATTTGGTCTTTTTAAAATATCTGATTTTTAGGGCCGATTTTTATAGTTAGTTAACCTACTCCTTTAAAGCTATTGCAGACCTGTCAAGTGACTTAATTTTTGCAGGTCACACCTGAGATTTTGATAAGAAATACCATATCACCTCTGGAATATTTTGTTTTATGCAGGTCATTTTGTTTGACAAATCTTTACTTTTGAAGAGTTTCAGTAACTTTTTACCATTAAATGTAGCATTTCATGAATATGTATGCATGTTAAAAGGTGATTGAATAAAAGAAATCTTGAAAATCTAAACATAACAATTTATGACCTGATTTTTCATTTCATGACTCGCAGGGGTTGACAGGTATGCTATTGATTAATAAAATCTTTTTGAGGAATCAATTTTTTGTACATTTTTTTTTTTTTTTTTTGTATTTTACACTTATTTGCAATATTTTTTTCTGAAAAAAAAATTCAATATTCAAATAAATGAAACTTTAAATTGTGTTTAAAAGATAAATTGAAAAAAGATGCCCAGATTTTTGTGCACATATATTGTGAAAGGGTCACATGATCTTTTTCACAGTCCTTTTATATACAACTGTGTTCTTAATTTTTTTTTGATATGTATCCGAAAATCATCTACTTCAGTCTTATGTTGAATTTTAGCTGTAAATGTTATACAAGGTGGTGGGTTAAATATTTTTCGTAGTTTTTTTATGTGTATATATATATATTTCATGGTTAGTTTTTAGTTGTTTTTATATTTTTGAGGAATCAATAATAATTTGGCGTTTAGTGAATAGTTGTGTCATGGACAATTTTATCACATAAATTATGCATAATTAAAAAAATTAGCATCCTTTTTTAATAATTGTCATTTGATTTCCAATAATTATTCTCTTTAATTGAATATTATAGCAATATTGATTTTGAATGGTATTGACAGAACAAGTAATAATTTTTTTCTTAATTTTGAATTGAATTCAGTCATGCGTCATTGAGTGAGTGAGTGAGTTGGTGTTTTACGCCCGTGCAACGCTATATAGGTTATTTACAGGCGATGAACATGAAAAGGATGATAAAATGAACATGAAATGATGATGATAAATGACATATGGGTGTGGGGTGGGACACAAAGGACCGGTAAATTTTGAGGAACCACAGAAAAAGGGGAGAGGTGGGTAGGGGCGGAAAATTTAGCCTATGTGGTGCACTACTTGGCGGTCCACAAAGGGGTCTTTTACGTGCATGAAGCGTGGCACTCTCCACACACGTTGGCCCACTATGGTCGGCGGTCAGGGTTTCCGTATTATAGACCTGACAACCCCCGCGGACGAGGGCCACCCAATTCAGCCACCTAGGGTACACACTTGGTCGCTCTGTGGGCTGAGCACTGACCCGACGTCAGAATCCCAAGACCCTTAGTCGCCTCTTACGACAAGCTATGCTCTGCTTCGGGCCTATTCGCCACCCGGGCCCCGCACGGGACCATGCGTCATTGAAAGAGATGGTTAATTCTTTGTTGAAGTGTATGCTATTCTGCTTTAGTGACAATCTCTTTAATAAAGTTTTACATTAAAATAACTTGTATATCTAATTTTATTCTGACAGCCAATATGTGGTCATTTTATCAGGAATGTCATGGACTTTAAAACGAAAATAGAAAAATAGGAACTTTACACGTGTACATATATATGATGCAAATGACTACCCAGTTTTGCAATGAAATTTCTGATTGGTTTATTTCCCCCTTTTGCACAGTGACTTTCTTTGCCATGATTCGCAACATTTATATTTGAGCTAATCTTACTTAAAGATTATTTTCACATACTGGATGATAGTTTAAGTATTTTATAGAGAAAAAGGTTGATATGAGAAAGGATATTCCTTCAATGCAGGATCAGTAAAACATGGCATGTTGTTTAAAACCATGATTTTGGAATATAAAGAGTAATGTCAGCTAACATCTCAACTAAACACAAAATATAAGAACATGTTCAAAATCTAAACACAAAGCGAGTTGAACATGTTCTAAACTAAAACACAAAAGAACATAAACATGTTCCAGACCTAAACACAGAAGAACATAAGCATGTTCCAGACCTAAACACAAAGAGATTTAAACATGTTTATAACCTAAACACAGAGAATTCAGCATGTTCAAAAACCTAAACACAAAAGAGATAAACATGTTCATAACCTAAACACAAAGAAGCTTAAACATGTTCAAAACTTGAACACAAAAACAGTAAACATGTTTAGTTTTAGAACGTGTTCAAAACTATACACAAGAATGTGTTTAGGATCTAAACACCATTTTTAGAGTGTACATATATTAACTTTTAAATTTTATGGATAACTGTATATAACTGTGCATACGACTTGCGTACACTGTGAATACAATGTGAATATGCACCGCACACGCACGTAGGATAAAGTGCGCCGACTAACGGCGATAGTTACCTGAACAAGTAGTTATTCTGAACTAACTTTGTGAAGTTCAGGATGAAACTTGCTAACATTTTTTTATACTATTTCTCTTCCATATTCTATGTTATTGGACTCTAATTATCATAATTAAAGTACTTAATACGTTTTTTGTTATTCTGAACTAAAATCCCAACTGTTTTTCCACTCTGAAGCAAAATGGTTTCCAGCATAAAACGTCGAGGTGCAACTATTAAGTCCAAATAGAAAACAGCACCGAGGACGTCTTATGATATAGAACAAAATGAGACCCCATTAAAACCATCACGAGTAAGCGAGTACTAGTAAGTGTTATTATTATGTCTCCCCTTCCCAGAAGGGGGAGACATATTGTTTTTGTGTCAGTTCTTCTTCTTCTTCTTCTTCTTCTTCTTCTCATACAAAGCGTGTCCAGGCCATAACTTTTTTATCCTTTGAGATAGGGCTTTGATATTTGGCATGTGGATGTATCACCAAAAGACGATGTGTCGCGTATAAGAATGACCTTCATATGACCTTGACCTTTGACATCAAGGTCAAATTAATGCTAATTTTACACCGAAAGTGTCCCGGCCATAACTTTTTTGTTCTTGACATAGGGCTTTGATATTTGGCATGTGGATGTATCACCATAAGACGATGTGTCTCGTACCAGAATGACCTTCATATGACCTTGACCTTTGACCTCAAGGTTAAATTAATGCAAATTTTTCCATGGAAAGTGTGTTGTTGCCATAACTTTTTATGCTCTTTGACATAGTGCTTTAATATTTGACATGTGGATGTGTCACCATGAGATGATGGGTGGCGTACCAGAATGACCTTCATATGACCTTGAAATTTGACCTCAAGGTCAAATTAATGCTAATTTTACATCCAAAGTGTTCCGGGCCATAACTTTTTTGTTCTTTGACATAGGGCTTTGATATTTGGCATTTGGATGTATCACCTTGAGATGATGTGTCGCGTACTTGAATGACCTTCATATGACCTTTGACCTCAAGGTTAAATAAATGCTAATTTTACATGGAAAGTGTGTCTGCCATAACTTTTTTGTTCTTTGACATAGTGCATGTGGTTGTATCACCATGAGATGATGGGTTGCGTACCAGAATGACCTTCATAATATGACATTGACCTTTGACCTCAAGGTTAAATTAATGCTAGTTTTACATGGAAAGTGTGTCGGTGCCATAACTTTTTATGTTCTTTGACATAGGGCTTTGATATTTGACATGTGGATGTATCACCATGAGATGATGAGTCGCGTACCAGAATGACCTTCATATGACCTTGATCTTTGACCTCAAGATCAAATTAATGCTAGGTTTACACATAAAACATGTCTGGGCCATATATATTTATATTCTTAAAACAAAATGCTTTGATTTTTTGACTTGGTAATGTGTCATCATGGTAACAATGTGTCACCAACCTTAATGATCTTGACCTGTGACTTCAATGTCAACTAAATGCTAATTTGACATACAAAGCCTTCCAGGCCATAACTGTTTTATTCTTTGACATAGGGCTTTAGAATGTAGATGTATCATTATTAAACAATTTGTTGTACAATGTATGTCATTGTGACTTTGACCTTGACCTCAAGTTTGAATTTGTGTTATTTAAGGAAGGGGAGACATCAGTTTTAGTGCGCTAAAACAGTTTTTCCTAGTTATAACTATGCAACGATAACTAAGTGATGCAGAGGAAATTATAGCTGCTTTAGATATCTTTTTGATTAGGCAGAGCTACACATTACCCGCCATGGAGCAATTCGATTTTTTATGATTAGCCTTCACGAGACTTGAAATTATTTTAGATAGTCATGGAAACATTGAAATAGACTAGCTTTCGCTTATTTTTATTTAAAAATAAATAGGGTTAGTGTTAGTATAAAGTATCAATTGCTAAAACAACAAGTAATACTGTGAGCGAGCTCACAAAAGGATACCCCCGCTTCATATTGGACTCTGTACTGTAAAAAAAATCTCAAGTCCAGTTATCTATCCTCAATAATAACCAAGAGCAATACAAATTCTTCATGCACATCTAAATATGATGTACTTCTTTCATGTAAAGTTTCCTCAAAATCCATCAAACAGTTTAGGAGGAGTTGCGCTTACCAGGTCTCCCATTGAATAATGTTTTAAAAAGTCTAAGTCCAGTTATCTCCCCTGAATGATGTCTGATTGCAATGAAAATTCCTCATGCACATCTACATATGATGTACTTCTTTTATGTAAAGTTTCATCAAAATCCATCAAGCGGTTTAGGAGGAGTTGTGCTTACAGGGTCTCCCTTTAAATAATGTATTATAATGTATTTAAAAAGTCCAAGTCCAATTATCTCCCCTGAATGATGTCCGATTGCGATGAAAATTCTTCATGCACATCTACATATGATGTACTTCCTTCATGTTAAGTTTCATCAAAATCCATCAAGCGGTTTAGGAGGAGTTGCGCTTACGAGTTATGTGGACAGACGGACGGACAGACAGACAGACAGGGTGTTTCCTATATACCCCCCATACTTTGTTTGCGGGGGGTATAATAACAAATTGAGTAGGCATCCAATGTTCATGTACTATATCTCTGTGTCTTGTACTTGTCCATAGAATATACACAGGATCGTTACATTGCATGTCACTGGCTCTATGCATCGCGGTCATGTTAAGGGCTAATCTACCGTTAGGGTTGCTCTTTTTAGGGTATATTGAATAATTTGGCACTTTTTAAACACTAGCCATAGCATTTGTCTGCCAAATCCCCATGAGAGTTTTGTCCTGTCTCAGTTTCATAAATGTCTCGTATTTTTTTTATTGTAAGTGCAAGTACATATCTGAGTATTGGCCATATCAATTAGGAAAATTCTTCCCACTACATTCAATTCCATTTTGCAGAAAATCGTTATTAAGGTACAACTCCTCATGGCAAGCAATTTCTAATGTAATTCTAAGTCTGATTTCTGAAGCTCTATTTGGAGTACCAAAAGCGTATATACTGCCACAGCATGGAAAACAGTTTCCATCTGTATTAACTGTAACGTAAAGTATATCCCAAGGATATAAATGGATTTAACTAAGACAAATAACAAACACCATTGAAGGTTCCATCTTGTATTCTCAAGCTCTCTAATCATGTGACATATATAAGTACATGTATCATATTACAATCAATGTTCAGCTAAGACATATCATAAATGACATATGGGTGTGGGGTGGGACACAAAGGACCGGTAAATTTTGAGGAACCACAGAAAAAGGGGAGAGGTGGGTAGGGGCGGAAAATTTAGCCTATGTGGTGCACTACTTGGCGGTCCACAAAGGGGTCTTTTACGTGCATGAAGCGTGGCACTCTCCACACACGTTGGCCCACTATGGTCGGCGGTCAGGGTTTCCGTATTATAGACCTGACAACCCCCGCGGACGAGGGCCACCCAATTCAGCCACCTAGGGTACACACTTGGTCGCTCTGTGGGCTGAGCACTGACCCGACGTCAGAATCCCAAGACCCTTAGTCGCCTCTTACGACAAGCTATGCTCTGCTTCGGGCCTATTCGCCACCCGGGCCCCGCACGGGACCATGCGTCATTGAAAGAGATGGTTAATTCTTTGTTGAAGTGTATGCTATTCTGCTTTAGTGACAATCTCTTTAATAAAGTTTTACATTAAAATAACTTGTATATCTAATTTTATTCTGACAGCCAATATGTGGTCATTTTATCAGGAATGTCATGGACTTTAAAACGAAAATAGAAAAATAGGAACTTTACACGTGTACATATATATGATGCAAATGACTACCCAGTTTTGCAATGAAATTTCTGATTGGTTTATTTCCCCCTTTTGCACAGTGACTTTCTTTGCCATGATTCGCAACATTTATATTTGAGCTAATCTTACTTAAAGATTATTTTCACATACTGGATGATAGTTTAAGTATTTTATAGAGAAAAAGGTTGATATGAGAAAGGATATTCCTTCAATGCAGGAACAGTAAAACATGGCATGTTGTTTAAAACCATGATTTTGGAATATAAAGAGTAATGTCAGCTAACATCTCAACTAAACACAAAATATAAGAACATGTTCAAAATCTAAACACAAAGCGAGTTGAACATGTTCTAAACTAAAACACAAAAGAACATAAACATGTTCCAGACCTAAACACAGAAGAACATAAGCATGTTCCAGACCTAAACACAAAGAGATTTAAACATGTTTATAACCTAAACACAGAGAATTCAGCATGTTCAAAAACCTAAACACAAAAGAGATAAACATGTTCATAACCTAAACACAAAGAAGCTTAAACATGTTCAAAACTTGAACACAAAAACACTAAACATGTTTAGTTTTAGAACGTGTTCAAAACTATACACAAGAATGTGTTTAGGATCTAAACACCATTTTTAGAGTGTACATATATTAACTTTTAAATTTTATGGATAACTGTATATAACTGTGCATACGACTTGCGTACACTGTGAATACAATGTGAATATGCACCGCACACGCACGTAGGATAAAGTGCGCCGACTAACGGCGATAGTTACCCGAACAAGTAGTTATTCTGAACTAACTTTGTGAAGTTCAGGATGAAACTTGCTAACATTTTTTTATACTATTTCTCTTCCATATTCTATGTTATTGGACTCTAATTATCATAATTAAAGTACTTAATACGTTTTTTGTTATTCTGAACTAAAATCCCAACTGTTTTTCCACTCTGAAGCAAAATGGTTTCCAGCATAAGACGTCGAGGTGCAACTATTAAGTCCAAATAGAAAACAGCACCGAGGACGTCTTATGATATAGAACAAAATGAGACCCCATTAAAACCATCACGAGTAAGCGAGTACTAGTAAGTGTTATTATTATGTCTCCCCTTCCCAGAAGGGGGAGACATATTGTTTTTGTGTCAGTTCTTCTTCTTCTTCTTCTTCTTCTTCTTCTTCTTCTCATACAAAGCGTGTCCAGGCCATAACTTTTTTATCCTTTGAGATAGGGCTTTGATATTTGGCATGTGGATGTATCACCAAAAGACGATGTGTCGCGTATAAGAATGACCTTCATATGACCTTGACCTTTGACATCAAGGTCAAATTAATGCTAATTTTACACCGAAAGTGTCCCGGCCATAACTTTTTTGTTCTTGACATAGGGCTTTGATATTTGGCATGTGGATGTATCACCATAAGACGATGTGTCTCGTACCAGAATGACCTTCATATGACCTTGACCTTTGACCTCAAGGTTAAATTAATGCAAATTTTTCCATGGAAAGTGTGTTGTTGCCATAACTTTTTATGCTCTTTGACATAGTGCTTTAATATTTGACATGTGGATGTGTCACCATGAGATGATGGGTGGCGTACCAGAATGACCTTCATATGACCTTGAAATTTGACCTCAAGGTCAAATTAATGCTAATTTTACATCCAAAGTGTTCCGGGCCATAACTTTTTTGTTCTTTGACATAGGGCTTTGATATTTGGCATTTGGATGTATCACCTTGAGATGATGTGTCGCGTACTTGAATGACCTTCATATGACCTTTGACCTCAAGGTTAAATAAATGCTAATTTTACATGGAAAGTGTGTCTGCCATAACTTTTTTGTTCTTTGACATAGTGCATGTGGTTGTATCACCATGAGATGATGGGTTGCGTACCAGAATGACCTTCATAATATGACATTGACCTTTGACCTCAAGGTTAAATTAATGCTAGTTTTACATGGAAAGTGTGTCGGTGCCATAACTTTTTATGTTCTTTGACATAGGGCTTTGATATTTGACATGTGGATGTATCACCATGAGATGATGAGTCGCGTACCAGAATGACCTTCATATGACCTTGATCTTTGACCTCAAGATCAAATTAATGCTAGGTTTACACATAAAACATGTCTGGGCCATATATATTTATATTCTTAAAACAAAATGCTTTGATTTTTTGACTTGGTAATGTGTCATCATGGTAACAATGTGTCACCAACCTTAATGACCTTGACCTGTGACTTCAATGTCAACTAAATGCTAATTTGACATACAAAGCCTTCCAGGCCATAACTGTTTTATTCTTTGACATAGGGCTTTAGAATGTAGATGTATCATTATTAAACAATTTGTTGTACAATGTATGTCATTGTGACTTTGACCTTGACCTCAAGTTTGAATTTGTGTTATTTAAGGAAGGGGAGACATCAGTTTTAGTGCGCTAAAACAGTTTTTCCTAGTTATAACTATGCAACGATAACTAAGTGATGCAGAGGAAATTATAGCTGCTTTAGATATCTTTTTGATTAGGCAGAGCTACACATTACCCGCCATGGAGCAATTCGATTTTTTATGATTAGCCTTCACGAGACTTGAAATTATTTTAGATAGTCATGGAAACATTGAAATAGACTAGCTTTCGCTTATTTTTATTTAAAAATAAATAGGGTTAGTGTTAGTATAAAGTATCAATTGCTAAAACAACAAGTAATACTGTGAGCGAGCTCACAAAAGGATACCCCCGCTTCATATTGGACTCTGTACTGTAAAAAAAATCTCAAGTCCAGTTATCTATCCTCAATAATAACCAAGAGCAATACAAATTCTTCATGCACATCTAAATATGATGTACTTCTTTCATGTAAAGTTTCCTCAAAATCCATCAAACAGTTTAGGAGGAGTTGCGCTTACCAGGTCTCCCATTGAATAATGTTTTAAAAAGTCTAAGTCCAGTTATCTCCCCTGAATGATGTCTGATTGCAATGAAAATTCCTCATGCACATCTACATATGATGTACTTCTTTTATGTAAAGTTTCATCAAAATCCATCAAGCGGTTTAGGAGGAGTTGTGCTTACAGGGTCTCCCTTTAAATAATGTATTATAATGTATTTAAAAAGTCCAAGTCCAATTATCTCCCCTGAATGATGTCCGATTGCGATGAAAATTCTTCATGCACATCTACATATGATGTACTTCCTTCATGTTAAGTTTCATCAAAATCCATCAAGCGGTTTAGGAGGAGTTGCGCTTACGAGTTATGTGGACAGACGGACGGACAGACAGACAGACAGGGTGTTTCCTATATACCCCCCATACTTTGTTTGCGGGGGGTATAATAACAAATTGAGTAGGCATCCAATGTTCATGTACTATATCTCTGTGTCTTGTACTTGTCCATAGAATATACACAGGATCGTTACATTGCATGTCACTGGCTCTATGCATCGCGGTCATGTTAAGGGCTAATCTACCGTTAGGGTTGCTCTTTTTAGGGTATATTGAATAATTTGGCACTTTTTAAACACTATCCATAGCATTTGTCTGCCAAATCCCCATGAGAGTTTTGTCCTGTCTCAGTTTCATAAATGTCTCGTATTTTTTTTATTGTAAGTGCAAGTACATATCTGAGTATTGGCCATATCAATTAGGAAAATTCTTCCCACTACATTCAATTCCATTTTGCAGAAAATCGTTATTAAGGTACAACTCCTCATGGCAAGCAATTTCTAATGTAATTCTAAGTCTGATTTCTGAAGCTCTATTTGGAGTACCAAAAGCGTATATACTGCCACAGCATGGAAAACAGTTTCCATCTGTATTAACTGTAACGTAAAGTATATCCCAAGGATATAAATGGATTTAACTAAGACAAATAACAAACACCATTGAAGGTTCCATCTTGTATTCTCAAGCTCTCTAATCATGTGACATATATAAGTACATGTATCATATTACAATCAATGTTCAGCTAAGACATATCATAAGATAGATAACTCAATATGACAAACTACATTCATTACTACGATACTACAATCCTTTCCCTTTTTATAAAAAAAACTAAAACTAATTACAATAACTAAATGATTATATCTGAATAACAATGATCAATGGTACAATAACTACTTATACAGGACAAAGTCATTGAACTTAGTCGGAATTTTTCGGTTTCTAATTGGACGTCCTGTATCTTCAATAGCATTGTCTACTTCCTTATCATCATGCTTATCAATATCTTCACTAAAGCTTGAATCATCCACATGACCTGGATTACTCTCTACACTCTCGTTCTGACCTAGTTCATTGCCATTTGGCTTCTCAAATTTCTTAACATGAGTAATGTTTCGTTTATATGTAACACCTTGATCAGATTCTAATAATACAGCCCCCTTGCTTATCCAACACAGTGAATGGTTTTGGATTAAATGGTGTTGACAATTTATGTTCCTTATCTTGTTTAATAAAGACTTGATCACCAGATTGCACAAAGCTAGGCATCGCTTTCCGTCTTTCGTCGGCATACATTTTCCCTTCTTCCTTATTTTCGATATCACGATCGCGTATTTCAAAATCTGTTTCTTCAAGCTCCGATAGCTTGGTACGCAATTTTCTACCAAATATCATTTCCGCTGGACTAACTCCATGTGGTATGTGGTGTCGTACGATACATAAACAGATATTTCTGTAACTCGTCACGCCAATTTTCTTTTGACCATACGCTTTTAAAATGACATTCTGTCTTTCAATTTCCCCATTTGCTTGAGGCCATAACGGTGTAGTACGCCTAAGAACAATTCCGTTTTGTCTACAATACTGACTGATAAATTGCGGTCCGTTATCCGTTGTAACCGATTTCGGTAAACCATGTGTCATAAACATCTTTAACGCTTCGGTCGTTCTTTTTAGAATTCGGCGCTGCCGCCATAATAGCTAATTGGACCCATCTAGAATAATAATCGACTTCGGCAAATATAAAATGACCGATGGTAGTGGTCCCATAAAATCAGCAGATACATGTTCCCACGGTCTAAATGGTAATACCGTTCACATCATCGGTCCCGGTTTTTCTGGTCTACCCACGATTTGACACCTGTAACAACATTTGCAATACTTTCCTACGTCGCGATCCATGTTCTGCCACCATACTTTACTTCTAATAAAATGTCTGACCGAATAATACATGAAAACGTTCACATTTTACGCCCGTGCAACGCTATATAGGTTATTTACAGGCGACGAACATGAAAAGGATGATAAAATGAACATGAAATGATGATGATAAATGAAATATGGGGATGGGAAGGGAAACAAAGGACCGGTAAATTTTGAAGAACCACAGGAAAAGGGGAGAGGTCGATAGGGGCGGAAATTTTAGCCTATGTGGTGCACTACCTGGCGGTCCACAAAGGGGTCTTTTACGTGCATGAAGCGTGGCACTCTTCACACACGTTGGCCCACTATTGTCGGCGGTCAGGGTTTCGCATTATGGACCTGACAACCCCCGCGGACGAGGGCTACCCTATTCAGCCACCTAGGGTACACACTTGGTCGCTCTGTGGGCTGAGCACTGACCCGACGTCAGAATCCCAAGACCCTTAGTCGCCTCCTACGACAAGCTAGGCTCTGCTGCGGGCCTATTCGCCTTCCGGGTCCTGCACGGGACAATATTTTGAATAGAGAGCTTTGAAGTCTTCGTTTTCAACTGTTTTGGATTTTGACCTTCCAATGTTCTGGTTTAAATGCTACTGATGAGGGGTTACTCCTTGAAATATCGATATATAGCATATCCAAATTTACCGTTTATACCCGCGTTTTGGTATTTGTAATTCTTTAACCATTGTACAGGTTTATCTTGCTTTGCAGACATAAGACTGTTGACATTTACTGAGTTAGAAGATGGAGCTAGTTTCATTTTAGTCCCGTGCGGGGCCCGGGTGGCGAATAGGCCCGCAGCAGAGCCTAGCTTGTCGTAAGAGGCGACTAAGGGTCTTGGGATTCTGACGTCGGGTCAGTGCTCAGCCCACAGAGCGACCAAGTGTGTACCCTAGGTGGCTGAATAGGGTGGCCCTCGTCCGCGGGGGTTGTCAGGTCTATAATACGGAAACCCTGACCGCCGACCATAGTGGACCAACGTGTGTGGAGAGTGCCACGCTCCATGCACGTTAAAGACCCCTTTGTGGACCGCCAAGTAGTGCACCACATGACTAAATTTTCCGCCCCTGCCCACGTCTCCCCTTTTCCTGTGGTTCTTCAAAATTAACCGGTCCTTTGTTTCCCATCTCATCCCATATTTCATTTATCATCACCATTTCATGTTCATTTTATCATCCTTTTCATGTTCATCGCCTGTAAATAACCTATATAGCGTTGCACGGGCGTAAAACACCAACTCGCTCACTGAAAATAAACATTTTTGAACAGTGTTTCCTGGCAATTAAAATTCGCATATTTTCATATTAATCAGTTAAGAAAGAAATGGCTGATTTTTTTACTACCAAAAGTCTACTTGACACAGTGGATGCTTTATGAAAAGCAGAGATAGCTTACCCAGCCACCAGTTCATCGGTCCATACTCCCGGTTTATGTGGAGTCTGAGACACACCTTAATTTTTTTTTCGTTATAATTTTGTTGTTCCATGTTGTGTGTGTCTGTGTTGGTGTTTAAGGCCCTTTATCGACACATCTAGGCCATGTAGGGCGATCAGTTTTAATGGTTAAGTTAACCACCGATGAGTACAGGTAACTGATAAACCTAATCACATACGGTTTGGGAAGTCCCTTGGCTTTGTGTTAATTGTTTTAATTGGAAGGACTTTT